>CCBP010000447.1:98614-166201 GCA_000765035.1 Trametes cinnabarina
GCTGGCGAAGGCCGGGCTGGACGATGCGGCGAGGATATTGGTAAGGTGCGGGTTGCGAAAGTGTGCTGCTACGTGAGGGCGGGCTTGCCCCTCGATGGTGCTGCAGCTGCATTTTCTACAGTGATGTATGAGTGTCTCGGGCACTGCCCACGTATCCTTGGTGTTGTTGTACCATTACCGTCGTTGTATCTCTATTCATCAGCTGACGACTTCGCCTGCCTCGCCTGTGTATCATGCGGTCGGAGGCCCAGGTGCACGCGTATCGACGCGATACACACGCACACTCTGCGCGTGTCTCACACCGGTTTGCATAGATTACATACATACAACAAAGAATAAGACATGGCAAGCGAAACCAATGTCCGAGGATGCTATAGACGAAGGATGCAGAGGACGAGGCAGAATGCCATGGGGAAAGAGACGTTAGGATGGGCAACAGTTCGATGGAAGACATGTGGGAAGGGTGATTGCATAGGACCGGAAGCATGATGCGGGATGAAGAGGCAGTGGCTTGATGCACGTCCCACCGCCCCTGGGCAAAGGTGCGGGATGCGAGTACCAGAGGGAGATCCTGTGGACGGTATCCATCACACAGGCAGAACCTTGCAAGCATTCTCCGGGTTCTCCCACCGGGAATCGTCGCCATCGTGCACTGTAATCGTGGTCGCGAAGGTTCGGATAGGAGGATGCTCTCAACCGCAAGTGGAGGGCGAGGATGAATGGCGTCGCTCTGGCTTGACCGGGAGAAGACGTGAAAACGCGCGCAAGAGGGAGCGGCTGTTGTCAAACCACATGCTACGGACGATGGCTCCATAGGAGATCGTAGAGGGCAGGCTGCCGCTGCCATCTCGGTTCTCGGGGGCCATGGCTAGATTGCCCCGCTCTTCCGCGGACGTGCTGATCTGACCGACCATATGGATGGCTTGAACAGTCGGATCATGGAGTAGTTCGGCGGAAACGTTGCCGCTGGTGGAAGTACAGTCCGAATCCAGAGCCACGTCAAGATCGGACTGAGCCGATGGTATCGGGATGGCCCCCGCAGCGACGCGAGCCTTGCTAGCAACGCGAACTTCTGCACCGTCTACACCCGTCAACTCGGCAGAAGTAGGTGCACGCTCGCTGGAGTCGTTGGAGGGACCATCCCCATCGCGGGGTGTAGCTAATGAAGACTCCCGGTTCGCCTGCGTGACAGGCCTGCCATCTGGACATTCCTCATCCTGGGATGTGGCGGACAGCCCTGCACCAGTTTCATGCGCTGTGGCAACTCGTGACTGCCGGAGACGTTCTCTTTCACGAGCACTGGTAGTCTATAAAGTGGTACCGAAGTGTCAGCGGGTCACAACTGGCATTCGTAGTGGCACGCACGGATATATCTGCCCTGAGCTCCTTGACCTGATCGCATAGAGAGGAAATACGCCGTGTCAAGCCGCCCAGCATCTTCTTGAAGTTCTGTAAATATGTGGTGGCGCAATGCGACTCCACGCGGACGTCCTCTAGGTATACTCGTAACCTGCGTTGTGGCGTTGATTCAGAACCACAACGGAGAATATCAAGATGCAGATCGTACGATTCAAGTCGACGTTGGAATCCAGAGGCGACTCTGTGATCAACAAGAAGGCCAGCTTCCGTGCTCTTCTGCAGTAGTCCCTCAGTCTCGGCGAAGACTACTTCCAATTCTCGCAGGCGTGTACAGGGGAGAAGGCTGTAGATGATGGCGGCAATCACAGAGGGGACCGTCAGCATACTGATGATCCCAGTGATAAAGTCGAATGTATCGGAGCCACTCGTCATGGCTGGGGGAGAGCAATGATAGCGCGTCCGTGAGCACTGGAGCAGATGTGAGGGAGTAGGAGAACCTCGATGTTATGGTCGTGTACGTCCCTGCGCCAATATAACAAGGACATTCCGAGTGATCTTCCTGCCACACGGTTTAAGCGTGTATCGATGGATGAGCGGAGGCAATAAATGCTACGCACTAGGCGTAGAAAGGCGATGACGACTGCAGGCATGCATGAGCTAGTTTTCCACCTGGAAAACGGCCTGCGCACGATATGCCAAGGTCAAAAAAACCAGTGAGAGAACAATACTGGCGAAGCGAGGCAGACAGACACGACCACACCTGGTGCTCCAGGCTATATCCAATGAAGTTGCACCTAGTTGTAGCGCACTGCCAGTCCTGAATGAACTTGCACAAGTGGCAGTAATGACAAATGTTATACGTTCATGTCTAAGCGGAAGAGACTTAGCTTTCGTATGATTCAGATACAGAGAACAGCCAAGACATATACTGTTGTGTATGAGGGCCACCCGTGGACAAAGGTGATTACCCCTTGCAATCACTGATTTGGAGGCGTTCACCTTGTTTTCGAGCCGGTCACTTCAAGTTTGAACTTCGATTTCAGTTTCGAATAAAGTTTCAGTTTCGGATTTAGAGTTTCAGTTTCTTGTGTCAACTTCAGACCGGCGTCTATAGAGGCGCTCTGTGGTCCCCGCGCCTTTTCCTAGCCGCATTCATATGATACTTATACTACTCTAGTCGTAGATACTACCAATTGTACCCCAACTCTCACCCAGACTACTAGCCATCATACGTCCCAGCGTAAGACCCTATGTATTGTGCCTCAGGACATTGGACTACTAGGCACATAGTTATATGAACCCCTTTTCCAAATCCTACTTGTGTGGGCCATGAACGTTGCATGAACAATTGAGCAAGCTATTCCAAAGCTGGCACCGGGCGCACTGCCCCCTCGAATTTACGGGCCTCTTGGCTCTGGTACGACCTCCATAAATATTGCTATGCCCCAGCCAGCATGTAACATATTAGGGAGCAGCCATATATTACAGTGCATATTCTAGCAAGATGTCATTGATGACGCCTGGCAGTATATGGTGGCACCAGTACTACAGTGTGCAGGTGGTTGGCTTGGCACCTCTGCAAGTATGTAATCACGGTGTCTTGTGCCATGCAAAAAAGCGCCCATTAAGTGGCATTGATGCCGTGTATAGTATAGTCCAGGTTCAAGTGAAAACCTGGGAGTTGAAGCACACTTTTGATCTTGCAATCCAAAATACACAGAATAATTCGAAGTCAGAGCGTTGATCTGAGTGCATAATTCCAAACCCAAGTTTTCGTCGGAAGCCCAAAAACTTTTGTCCACAGTATCCCCTCATAGTTGTGACCCCGGACTTCGCGAGCGCTTCAAATTCACGCATGTACTTTAGCTTCCTCCTTGCATTTCCCCTTCATACCTTCGTAGATGGACGTCCGTAGGCTGCCTGTACTCAGGAGAGCAAAAACTTCAATCAAAGATCAAATCATCCAGTCTAGGTGTGTATGACCCCAGAGTTCGCGCACCCATATTGGGGAGTGCCTCGCCTGAGTATCTCTCCTTTGGATTACTATCTCATGCCAACAAATGTATGGACGTGCTGTTCCAATGCCTCTGAGACATATCATCAGGGTTCGAGGAGGAAAAGCCTGATATCTGACCAGACAAAAAGTGCTTCAAGCAAAATACTTCCTGTTGCGCCTGCTTCAACCTGCCGTAACACTACACATTCTGTCTTTTTTCCCTACAAAGTTTCGGGAACGGTACAGATGATCTCCTAGAATGCGTACACTGGTAATTTGCTGTTGAAATCAGCTTGCAGCAAGCTCTAGCCAGCTGCATGTGGGACGCGCGAACTCTGGGTTCGTCTAAGCGCTGGTCGCGAACTCTAGGGTCACAACAGTATGACAGAATGAGAGAGTGACTACGGAGTCATTGCAAGTGGATCCTGGATCCTGGATGCGACCGGGTGATCTTCCAGAAGCGCTTGGTGAGATCGCCACCGGACTGGGCAGGCGCCCGCACTCCTCATCTTAGCCAGGTCCAGCCTTCCCAATCTTGTAAGCATACTACTACTCCATTCTTCTATGGTGCTTCCACTGACAGTCGAGGCAAATCGACAGCGCAGATGAGCTTACAAAAACGGCTTCCGGACTATGTCTATCTCACTCCAGAAGCCGCCCAGAGACAAGCAGAACGTACGCGTCAAGGGATCTATGACTTACTCCCGGACGAGATAGAATGGCAGAAGCGCCAGCCTTTCCTGGAAGAGCATGGTTATCTATTGCGGCCCCGGTACCACGAAGGCTGGAAACCATCATGGATAGGCACCACCATTGCGCGTGATTTTTGCGAAGACTCCATCATGTCGAGTGTAAATATCCTCCATCCCGACCGAGACACATTGCTGATTTCAAATCCACAGCGTCCACAAGTCATCGACGCTAAACGCATGAAAGACAACTACGTGGTTTCGATCAAGACCGTTTCAAAGGGAAATCAAGAGCTACATGTTGCTCAGTTTCTATCGTCTTTCAGAGAAGTCGAGCAAAATCATTGCGTGGAGGTACTCCAGGTTCTCGACGACCCATTCGAACCGGAGCGCGCTCTGATGGTTATGCCCTATCTGAGGCCATACAATAACCCGGAGCTCGTAACGGTAGGCGACGTCATTGACTTCGTTCGTCAAATGTTGGAGGTAGGTAGGGACCTGCCGTGTATGGTTGTGGGAATTGACTCACAAATAGCTAGGGTCTCGCCTTCATGCATAGTCATCGAGTTGCGCATCGGTAAGAAGGAGAATCAATTGTTCAGGTTTAATGGGCAGTTCCCTGAAGTCTTGCCTAGCGATATAGCACCTCCAAACATCATGATGGACGCGAGGCCACTATATCCAGCTGGCCACCATCCTGTGAAGATGAACTACACACCGGACGCGGTGTACGATGCAATACCCCTTTCACGAGCCGAGCATCCCGTACGGTATTATTATGTCGACTTCGGACTTTCGGTACACTTCCCGGATAACTCGTCGACAATGGTAGTGGGCGATGTCGGCCGTGATGATGAGGTCCCGGAGTTGTCCAGCACGGTACCTTATGACGCATTCAAAGCGGACATCTATGCGCTTGGGAACCTGTTCGACAAAGAATTTGAAAAGGTACGTCAGGGATTGCATAGGTCACCATGTGTGCAGACGTATGTTGACACGAATGTAGCGATATCACAGACTAGAATTCCTCAGGCCTATCGTCGCATCAATGAAGCAGAGGCAGCCCGAGTTGCGGCTTCCTTCTGATGAACTCGTCATCCTATACCAGCAGATTCTTGGCACCGTGAGCAAGAATGCTTCGCGATGGCGACTCGGTCTCAAGTCCGAAGGCCCGTATGAACGGATGCTCAACGATACGGTCGCGGTCGCACGGAATGGTATCAACAATCTCAAACGTTATGTGGGGTAAAGGTTCGTTCATGGTCCCGGTTCTCCTCCTGTTAGTTCCTGATGGCTCCGCTTCTTAGTGACATACCCATTGTCGACCCTATACTACAGTCGTCCATTGCTTTGTATCGCTATCGTGCGTGCTCTTCCGTGCGGCTACCTGGAGTTCAATGTACTATTCTCTCCTCGGAACACAATCTGGCGATCCCTAGGTAGGCACCATCCACACGTCTTTGCAACACTACTTCTGAAGTTACAGTTGGTATGACCTTGATCTCTATCAATGTCACCGATTCTCACAAGTCAGCCTCGCTCTGAAGGGTTACGAACAACTCTAACACTCGAGTCGGACCTCACTACCTCTACGTTGCAAGGATCCGTCAACAGTCGTGACAATGTAGGGCATCGCTGAGGTTACCCGAGCTTGGCGGATCGCTTCAGTATGTTGTGTTTGCATCAGCCCATCGCTTGAAATTGCGAATGGGGATGAACAACCATGAGCCCGATCATGGGGGTTGTAACCTGGAGAACCTTGATGCGGGACAGATCCTCTGGTACACAAACACCAGACGATGGCAGGCCATGAAGAACTGACGACTCAGTAACGAGTATCGTCGATGCCGCTGACGCTCGAGAAACCAGCCGGCAACTCCGTTCTGCCTTAGCCCTCACTCCCTCACATATACGCAAGCCGGTTGAATGAAGAGTGAGTGCGTCGACGCCGCGCACATGCACTCTTACGGGTCTCATGCAATGCTTTGCATAGATTACATACATACAACAGAGAACAAGACGTGCGAATCGAATCTGTAGTCCGAATATGATGGAAAGCAACGAGACGAGAGTAGGAACGGGTGTGTTAGCATAAGCGAGTGCTTGAAGGAAAGCATGGGGTGGATGACACGAAGCTGAACACATGGCGCATTGCGAAGAGGCGGTGGTGGCTTGACGCTCGTCCCACCGCCTCTGGGCAGAGCTGGGGTGCGAGTACCAGAGGAGGATGCACAGAGCAATGACAGACAATCACACAGGTAGAACCTTGCGAACAGCAATATCTTCCCACTCGGGATCGTCGCAGTCTGTGGCGAGTGCGATGGTGGCCAGGGTCTGGCTAGGGATGAGCAACCACCCGCGTGTGGAACTTGAAGATGCGTGCTTTCTACCCAACTGGCCTCGTAGGTAGTGGGACAGCATGCGCACGCGAGCTCGGCTTCCGCCATATCGTCTGCTGCGGGGATTGGAATCGTGCGAGCCCGTCGAAGACAAGTTGCCCCGAGCGCCGCGACGTTCCTCTGGGTATACAACGAGGCTGCTCCGCTCCTCTGAGAATGCGATGTTCTCGGCAGCAGACGAGGTTCTTTCGGTCGTGGGAGGTAGGATCGGCTCGGACGTAGCGGGGGCAGTTTGCACAGTCCCATCGATACTAGATGGATGTGGCGGAGAGAGGACGGAAGCTGATGCAAAGCATGCTGCAGGATCCGCAGCCTCGCCTTCGATCGCATGTGATTCCGAGGAAGTGCAAGCATGCAAGCCTGAGGCGGCGTTCGCTGAGGGGGCGTCGGTCGCAGGTGGCGCAGGTGACGAAGACGGCGAAAGCGAGATTGTTTCCTCTGTTACGGAGGTGTCAACAAGTTATACGTGGCGACCTCCTGTACGGTGAACCCACCTGCAGAGGTGTCGGCGGCGGCTCGACGAAGCCGTTCTCTTTCGCGAGCACTGGTCGTCTGAGATAGATTGTCAGCCCCGCGGTAAGCGTCCTGCATGTTTGAGACATACAGATATTTTTGCCCGAAGCTTTTTAACCTCGCTGCAGATGGAGTAAATACGCCGCGACAGCCCAGCAAGCATCTTCTTCAAATTCTGCGCATACGTGGTTGCGCAATGGGATTCCACTCGGACATCCTCGATCTTGCCCCTCAACCTGTGTGTATCTCCTTCAGTATCGACCATGGCTCACAACGAAAAACAACATACTGTTCGAGCCGATTGTGAAACCCAGAGACGATGTCGTGTGAGCCGAGGAGGCCAGCCTCGGTATTCTTCTGCAGCAACCCCTCCGTTTCCGAGAAGATCTCTTCCAGTTCACGGAGGCGCGTACAAGGAAGCTGGCTGTATATCAAGGCCGCGATGACGGGAGGCACCGATATCAAACCGACGATTCCAACGATCGTGTCCAATGTCTGATGAGTATTTGACATGGCTGCAATCAGGTCAAAGCCAATCTGTGGAGCTGCGACGTGTCCAAATGGCAGCTCTGAGAGGGAAATACGTCGTTATCGCCACTTTAGAGGAGACGAGAGCGAGGGCGAGAGTTGGCTCGAGAACCCGGGCGGGTTGCTCACCTTTTATCGAGAACTGCGCCTCTGGGCGACTTCTCAACACATGGCCAAGGCGTGTATCGATGACAAGGAGGAACGAAGGCTTTTAAATACTCATGATGCAGAGAGGCGATGCGATATTGCAGCGTGCATAAACAGCATGTCTGCCTGGCAGTCGTTTCCAATCATCGCTCACTTGTAGCTTGAGGTGCGTGGATCGCACGAGGCTTGTAGTGATATCGTCTATGTGCTCCTCGTCCTTACAACAAGAGAATGACAACAAATAGGAAGGTTGGGAACGACAACAAACCCAGGCCTGCTTGTAACTGTGAGTCCGGTCGAGTAGTATTGTAGTCGGAATTTGCCATGATGTGGAAGTCAGATCGGAGATCGCAATACAACGAGCCGGCGGCTGTTTGAACGTTCACATCTCACTTTAGCCATAGACTGGTCCGCTCAGTACATACGTAGGCATCGAGGTACATTCGGCACCTACTGCTATGTTGCAGCTGCTGACATCTGTCCGTGCTGACAGTGCAGATGAACCTACAGAAAAAGCTCCCTGACTATGTCTACCTGACCCCAGAAGCTGCTGAACGCCAAGCGGAACGAACACGTCAAGGTTTCTATAACCTCCTCCCGGACGAGATCCAATGGCAGAAACGGCAACGTTTCCTGGAAGATCATGGTTATATGCTACGACCTCGATATCGCCAGGGATGGAAGCCTTCCTGGGTAGGCACGAGCATTGCGCCTGATTTTTGCGAAGACTCTATCGTCACGAGCGTAGGTATACATCACCCCTGAAATGCGTACAGAGGCGATATTGAACTGTCCCTGGTAGAGTCCGCAAGTCATTGATGCGAGATGTTCTAAAGATGACTCCCCTGTGTCTATCAAGGTGGTCATCAAGGGAGGGCAAGAACTGCAAATTGCTCAATTTCTCTCGTCGTTCAGACGATGGGAGCAAAACCATTGCGTCGCGGTCCTCGATGTTCTGAACGACCCGCTTGATCCTGAACGCTGCTTGATGATCATGCCATACCTTAGGCCCTTCAATGATCCAGAACTTGTCACAGTAGGGGACGTTGTTGACTTCGTTCGCCAGATGCTGGAGGTAGGTCGATGCCCGTCAGCGATACCGCAGAAGCCTTCTCATGTGCTACTAGGGTCTGGCGTTCATGCATGGTCACAGAGTCGCACATCGGTATGTCAGATAATCGGTTGCTGATTGGACGCAAGCACCATACCCTAACAAATACGACTAGCGACATTGCCCCTCCGAATATCATGATGGACGCGGCTCCGCTTTATCCACGTGGCCATCACCCTGTCAAAATGGACTATACCCCCGACGCTGTCTACGATGCAATACCTCTCTCACGAGCCGATCATCCTGTAAGATACTACTATGTCGATTTTGGCCTCTCAGTCCGCTTTCCCGAGAACTCTTCGACAATGGTTGTAGGCGACGTTGGTCGCGATGACGAGGTTCCCGAGTTGTCCAGTACAGTCCCATATGACGCGTTCAAAGCCGACATCTATGCACTTGGTAACCTTTTGGATAAGGAGTATGAACAGGTACGTCAAGAGTTTCACGGATCGCCGCGTATAACGCATCCATGCTGACAGCAATGCAGCGATACCACAGACTAGAATTTCTGAGGCCCATCATAGCAACCATGAAGCAAAGGCAGCCCGAATTGCGACTTCCTGCTGATGAACTTGTCGTCCTGTACAAGCAAATTCTTCACACCGTGAACAAGAACGCTCCGCAATGGCGACTTGGCCTCAAATCGGAAGGCCCGTATGAACGGATGCTCAACGACACTGTCGCGGTCGCGCGGAATGGTATTAACAATCTGAAGCGATATGTGGGCTAGTGGTAAGTGCTTCACCATTATCCTCGTGACATCGTGTACATCACTGACGACTCGAGTTCAGTGACATACCCAGCGTCGGCCCTATATCACAGCTTTCGTCGCTTTTGTATCGATATATCATGCGCGCTCTCCTGTTCGGCTACTCGAAATGCAATGTACAGTATATCTCTCCGGAGGATGTCTTGGCAACTCGATGCCAGGCACTAGCAATTCAGGATCGTGTGTGCTATGATACTCCACGCAATACCCGGTATGTCCTTGATTTGAATTCACATCTTGGCCGGATTCTTATGAATCTCCACCTCTCCAGGCCCTACGAGCAATGCTAACGACCAACGCACGAGCTTACTGCATCTATATCCTACGACAACGTCTGAAGATATCTCGTGTGCGAAGTCCACGTCTTGGATTACAGTTTGCGTTAGTCTTACATCCTCAGTTTCCTCAACGTCCCTTCCTGGATGCGACTTGTACGAATTCCAATCTCTCAGAAGACCGTCCCGTCGCTCTCAATGTCGATCGGCGGGCCGCCAGTGGCAGGTCGCTTCTGCTTCGCGATCTCGCGTCCGCCCTTCCACGTCGCGCTCTCGAGGACCTGAGCGAGCGTCAGCTGCTCAGGTGTCAGGCCGAGCTGATTGCGGATCTCGTCTGCAATCCGATCACTGTATAACCGGCCAAGCAGCGCACGTCAGCACGGCGAGGATCAACAACATGGCGAACACCTACAGCTCTATAACCGTCATCGCCCGCCATTCGATGATGGCGGGATGCGATGGGGGCAGCTTGGGGATACCAGAGCTCGGGTCTGGGTAGAAAGACGCCGGGATGGCGCCCGGGCGGAGGGACAGCACGCCGAAGTCCACTAGCAATCCACCTGTGCAACAGATCCTCTGATCGGCATGCATTCCTAACGTGGCCGAAACAACTGTATCGAAACATACCGTTCCTGTACTCGGGCAAGCCCGTCAGGTGTTCCAGTCCCTCGAACTTCCATCCAAGCACCTTCTCAATCGGCTCGACAAGGCTGTACGTGATCCAGCCCGTGAGTTTGTGGAAGGGAACCAGCTCGTCACCTTCAGCGACCGCATGCTTCTTGAGTGCATTGCAGGGCCAGACATCACCCAGAGAAATCCCTGCCAACGTCGTGCGCGTCGCGGGCCAGATCGGCGACAGGCCGTCGATGAGGGCGGTCCAGAGCGCAAAAATGTGCACGTGCCGTGAACCATTAGCTGGATCCTCAATAGCGCCGGTTTCGAGGAAGTCTACGCAAACTACGATGAGTACGGCTCCGCGGACATGCATGAGACTGTGCAACGTACCAACGAGGTTACCTGGGCGAGGAGACTCGCCGAAGTAGGTCGTGTTCGCCTTGAGCGCCTTGCTGAGGTTGACGAGCAGAGATGATCGACCCTCGAGACCGACCATGGGGTTCGAGTCGGAGACTTGCATTGCCGTCGCAACCTGAGGAAATGTGATGCGGGACAGACCCTCCGCTGCACAAGCGTCAGACGATTGTAGGCGAGGGAGATTGGGGGTAATGGGTACCGTCGACTTGGTGCGGGTTCTTGCTATCGCTCGAGAAGAAGCCCTGCTCGAACATTGCGATGCTCGCTACTCCAAGGCCTTCAGAGCGCGAGAATGACTGTCCGGAGACGTCTTCCTTGTATGTCCACGCATTTCCAGCGCCAGCGTCAAGAAGGACGGAGACGAGGAACAGATCGATGAGACGGCGACAGATTTCCTTGGTATCTGGTGGGTTCGGAGACGATCTCCACTTCTCAATCAGTGGCTGTACGCGAGGCCTTCCTGCGTCAAGGTGTCTCCAGCGGCCATGCGGCGGGATCTGTGGTTAGGTAGACCGTGCGAGCGTGAGCGATCACCAAGATGGCGTGTAAGATGGCTCCGAGCTTACTGCAGCGAAGTTCGTGCCGAAGTCGCGCTACAGCAACCAATAGAGTTAGACATATAATAAACCGTCATAGCATATCAACAGGATACCTTGATGATGTTCACGCAGAACGCGGCCGCATCGCGCTCCTTCTCGGGATGATAGTCAAAGTACTCAAGCTCCCCCTTCTGTGCAAGCGCGTGGACGCGGCCGCATCGCTCCCGAATGGCTGGAAGAGTGCGGAGGTACGCCGCAGTCTGTGCTGGCGAGTCTAAGGCAATAGGGTTCATCGTGGTCGACGTGGAACTCGTCGTCAAAGCTCGAGTCAAGGTCTGGTCGCGGACGAGATACATCATACAAGCGTGACGCGCGTGGTCGTGCGCCACAATCTACGCGATTACTTGTAACTTACTGGACTGCCCGGCGCTTCAAGAGTGTAGAATCGCTTGGTGCCACAGCACCGCAAGGATGTACAATAACTGCTTGCGTTGCGGATCAGTCTTTGTAGGAGCACGCTGCCAGGTGTGAGTACGCGGGGCGCAAAGGTATCACTGTACTTGGGGAGTCCTGGAGTCTCGCGTACGACTCCAGCTAATTTATTTGAAGTACAGATATGTACACAGCTCCTTATCAACGGTGTCAGGGACGGCTCAACGCTCACAGTTGATACCAATTCATTATCCATTCGTTCTTGTTCGTTCTGGTTGTGCAGTCACGGTGGCAGAGGCTATTGCGCTCATGTGTGTCCATTCACAGGCTGTGCAGCAACTACGGCGTTGCTTCACGGAGCTTAGGAGGTCCTCGTCCCTCTCAGTTCTGTTGGCCAAACAGAGGCCACACACTTGCTCATAGTCGCTCTTCACACCCTCGTAGTACGCATCCCAGATCGGCTTACATGGCTCTGTCGCGCCCACATCTTTTCCGCCACGAACATGTCCTTGCGGTTCTCTCCGATCGAGTGCGAGCGCGAGCGGGCATCGACGTTTTGGTTCTTGAAGGAAACGTTGGTCCAGGTGAAAATCCCTAGCAGCACTCATAGTCGTGAAAAAACTGAATCCGACTTCAGCGTCGGGCGGGATCTCTACGTTCTCCCACAGACCCGCGAGGTGGGGAGACAACGAGATATGGGTTATCTCACCAGACACTGCTCTCGTCACTGGCCTACAATTTGTCAATGACTACGGAACCCACTGGCTCATCGCGCCATCTCACGAGATGACATTGGACGAATACAAGGGGAACCTGGCAGAGCTCGACACCAAGGCAACACGCTACAGCGACTCAACCCACCCTGCTCTGGGCGAGGTCGTCGCAGAGCCCCTGGTGTTCACAGACGTTTCGACCCATCCGACTAAAATGGTCCGCTATGTCTACGAGGCGCTCGCATCCGTGGCACAGCAGCACATCCAAGTTCCAGGGTGGGACGAGAACGACTCCGAATACGTTGCGATGCTGGCACAGTCGCTCGATGCCAACAATCCCCAGCTTTCGGCCTTTGTCTGGGACCCGGCTGAGCGCAACAGCGGATGGAGCCGAGAGAAGCTATTCGCGGCGCGCGCAGTAGCCGAGTATATGGCACAAGAGCAGGCCAGAGTGGAGGCTTCTGGCGATGACGACCAGCAGGCAGATGTCAACAACGGCAATGCGTACCTCCGCATCATGTTCGGATTCGACGTAGACGAGAACCCGTTCCGCCCTTCTGTAGCATTGACCCGGAGCCACCGCTGAGGAATAGTCTGTGTATGTACCGTATGTCCGTTCGTCTTGAGTCCTCGCTGTCGGGGGAATCTGGCCTGCACAGCACGCCTGAACGTGAAAACGCTTGCCGTATGGCTGTGTCTAGTCAGCCGATGTATGTCGCACTCGCACAGAGTGTAATCGACGCCATGAGTTATCCCGTCCTACTCCTACAACAAAAGTAATCCATGCACCTTGTAACCTAATCAAGACACTCAGAACATGCCCTGTCTCCTGGGCTGCTCGATAGGCGGCGGACGTCCCGCTCCACTGCCTGGCCGATCTCTTGACCTCGGCGGCGGAGCAGGGCTCCCTCGGGGTGGTCTCATCATAGCGCCATTGCCCTCATTCGTAGGCGTCTGGCTCCGGAATGAAGCGGCGCTCGCCGTGCGGGGCGGCACCGGGGACCGCACTCGAGACGAAGGTGGCGACCGCCCAGGGGACGCAGAGACGGGGGTGGGAACGACTAGCGAGGGCATCGCTGACGGCGGTGGGTTGGTGGAGGACGGTAATGGTGGTACGGCGGGGATGGGCGTTCGCGAACGGGATGTAGCGGAGGAAATAGACGGGGCGGGAGAGCGTGACCGGACTGGTGTTGAGGCTGGCGTATGAATGGGTTCGGGCGCTCTCTCGCTATGCGTGCGGAAAGGTTGCGGGCGGGCGTTGTCCTTTGGCTTCTCGACGAGGAGATTGTCGAGCAGATAGCGGAAGTCGACGCCATATTCCTCGAGGAGCTGCTCGAACTCAGCACACTATTGACGAGGGGTCATGAGAAGGATCGTACCTTTTTGCTCTGTATATGAGTCAGGCGGATGGCTTCCTCAACGGTGGCTGCATCGATGTCCGAACTGTACACCTGTTTGCGAAACATCTCTGCATACATCTCGACCTGCTGCTTCGCCCACTCCACCAAACCTAGTAATATTTAGCATATGCTCGGAATCGCACATGGCAGTACTCACTGCTGGCAACCTCATTTTGCTTGAAGCTGGCGAGGAACCAGTCGACGGTGTTCTTGATGCCAGTGAACACGACCGTAGCAAGATCCGCTATATACGTAGGAATGTCGCCCTCGAACGTGATCTTCCTCACACACTTCCTGATGACGTCCGTTCGCGCCGCAAGCAATGTGCTCCTGGCAGCGGCGCCTGCTTTGAGTCTCACCAATAATCCCACCAAGCTCACCACAGTGGACTTTCGATTTGATGGGGACGACAGACTCTGCAATAGCGCGGCGGTCAAGGATGCTTTGAGAGGCGTGAGCTTCGCGGCGAGGGGCGGCATGACGCCGAGCTTGCCCTCGCCCTCTTCCACGAGCGAGACGGCACGATCCCATTCGCGTAAGGCGATCGCCACGGTGAGGTCGTCGGACCAGTCACCGATCCAGCGCGCGTCGCGCTCCGCTTTCTCTTTGGCGCTTGCGCCCATTTCTCCGGAGTTGCTTGCAAGGTCGGCCATCCAATCTGGGAGGGGCGGGATCCCCTCGCCCGTGAATGCCAGTGACCCTCGCTAAATCACGGTAATGAGGCGATATCAAGGGACGGGATATGAACTGAAACGCACATCGCCACCCATCCAGATACTCTTGCGTCTCTGGTGCTCACCCTCGCGTTCCTTGCGCTTCTTAGCGGCGAGTTCTTCAGCAACCTGACGAAACTGCGACAGCAGGTTCTTTTTGTCGGAGGAAATCTCTGTACGATATACATGCGTCTCCTTCCCGTGCCGGATCTTGAAGACATTGGTCATATCTACCGAAAATGCTCTAGAGAGGTGCAAAACACGGTAATCCAAACTGCGCTCACTTGGGGTATCTTTGGTATCGAGGACCAACATCTCGTTGAGCGGCCAGCACCGCTCCGCGACAAGCTTGTCGTTCTCCGCGTTGTTCCTCCTCTTGCGCTTCCGAGCGACGAGGACAGCATCGTCGAGTAGGACGAATCGCACTGAGTGGTCGACCTTGTACGTCGCCGGATTCAAGGCAACTATGTTGTCTACCTCGGCAATCACATGTCGACCAGGCGTTGTGGGTACGAACTTCGAGGAGCCTTCGATCTGCAAGTGGAGGTTCTGCATCTGGTTGGCGTACAGAACACGCAGATCAGCGATAGAAGACCGGACATTCCGCCGGCGTTCTAGTGCAAACGGTGAGTAATAGAGAGCCATAAGAGAATATATGCGATTACCTGCGACAGAGGCCGAATCGTCGATATGAAGGAGGGAAGGCATGCCCTTCCATTCGGCGAGCGCCTCCTTGAACTCTAGCATCTCGTTCTCCAACGTGCTGACCTCCTTGGACACTAGCATGAACTCAGCATAGCTGCACTTAGTGAGGTTAGACTGTGCCGGAAATACGAGAGGATTACTGACTTCTTGAAGACATTCTTCTGCAAGTCTACGGCAACATTGTCCTTCTGGGCTTGCAATGAGGACTGCAGCGACCTCAGCTCCGCTTCCGTTGAATTAGCCAGCTTGAGCTTGAGATCTGACACAGATTTCTGAGGGAGAGCAAGCGAGACTTTCACGAAGCCACGTACATGCATCAGGATCGAATTGATCCTGGTCCAACAACCTCAACTCCGCCAGCATAGGGTCCTCCTTTGGCTCCTCAGGGAACTTCTGCTCCTCCTGAGTGGATGTCGAAGGGATAGCTCGCATGCCAATAGGTATGGCGGGAACATCTGGCACCGACGCCTCGGTAGGCGCAGATATGTCGGCGTAGCGCATAGACATACGCTTCTTCATCTTCTCGCCGACACGGGTTGCGCGACGCTCTGCATTGCGCGGGGCAGGTTTGGGTGTGCGCACAGTACCCTGCCGTTGAGCGCCCTTAGGACGGGACTCAGAAGGCTTGCGAGAGCGGAGGGATTGCATGTCGGAGGGCAGAGTAGAACCTGATCTAGGTAGTTGTGAAGCAGCCTTCCGGATTTATAGGAACGAAGCAAAGAGCAAAGAGGCCCGGAGGGGGAGGGGGGTCGGAGCTCCGTAAACAGCACACTAGTCCAGGAGTTCCGACGCAATCTTTACGGCTGCACTCGATGGAGGGATGTGAGGGACCAGAGAATAGGTGAGGGGAGCAGAGACTGAGAACCGTGGTCCGCTACGTCGCACACTGTAGGCGCTTCAGCGATACCGATCATGTCGAGTTCTTGAAATGGCAACTCTGGTGATTCGACGCAGGGCAATCCGCCCTATACTCCGAGCTTCTACATAATGATCCTTCACACCAGTGCAATGTATGAGTATATATGGGTCTATATCTACCTTGGAATTATCCTCATTCACACCGTACAGTAGATCTCTGGGGCCTTTGGGATGAGGAGCTAACTACATAACCCTAACCCCATCAATCAGCCTACCATCCTCGATATTCAGCGCTTATGCTCTGCTTGAGCTGAATCGTACTACTACAGACTTCGCACTTGCTAACCACTTGTCACTGGACGTTATGCCTGCCCGAACAGCGAATGGGATCACCTCGAGACCGGATGGTGATACTAATACCAACTCTCTAGAAGCAGACATCGCGCTTCTTTCCCACCTCCTCGCCCAAAATGTGGACGAATCCGGTCCCGATGTTCTCGAGATGCTGCAGAGATTGGAGGCGGCCGAAGGGATTGCGGATGGTGTCGAGAGCCGTTTGGACGGGATCATGGACCACCTGGACGACCTGCTTACCGATTTGGAGGCGCGGACTTCTTCAGAAGGTGGTGGGGTGGTTTCCGTAACTCAAGTCGAAACCGTCGAGCAAGTGGTTATCGTTTCCAACTCTTCGAATTCCGCCGCAGCTAAGGACGTGCAAGAGCGTAATTGAGGTTGCTCGCTCGCGTCATTAGTATTGCAAGATGAAAGTCAGTCGTTGTAAGTCTGAAATACCGTTCAGATATTTCGTTCAATCGCTCATTCCAGGTGCACACAGGGCTCTGATCCCAGTCCCCGCTCGATAAGCTGATTCGAGTGCGCAAGCAAAGGCACGACTGCTTCAACGAAGGCGATCAAGTGGTAAGGCATCTGTCAGCATGCCGCTACTCATCGAACATGCTAATTCTCAACTTAGAAACGGTTTGCTACAGGCCCGAGTCTCAGTGCAGCATGATAATCAGACAGACGACATCGCTCCCGTTCGAAACTCTGGACTTCGAAACTCTGGACCTTCGGTCTGGTGGTGCGAGAAACAACAATGCGGTAGTGACTTTGGGATCATACACTCGTCGCGGAGGCCGGCAGGAGATCTGTGATCGAACAGTGGAACAACCTCAAGCTCTGGTTAGCACCGGTCGCCGTAGCCGTACTAAGTACTAATAAGCCTCATGAATTTCATGTGTGTCTGGCTCCCACCTGGCCCATTCATTGCGCAAGAAGTTGTTCCTCATAGTCAGACTCTGTTACACTTGCCCCTAGATATACATTACGCACGCTGACTAGTAGTGCTTACTACTCGTAGTACTGTAGTACTACCACGGCAGGCAAAGCCTCCTTAGTGTTAGGTGTTATAGCCCGACCAAAGGAAAACAAAAATCAGTCACGTGATGCATTTTCTATCCACAGCCATGTTATAGGCGTGTCATAGCCTGATAGTTAAACTAACCGTAGGTTCATGACACGGCTATCGCACGGTGTTGCGAAGGGGGCTTGTCCGCCGTGCACGGTACTGTATGGATGAACGGAGCGCCCGCCGTTGTGGCGTCTCGCACTTCTTGTCCTTCGACCACCATTGCGCGTGGTTAGTCTCCCGACTCCCCGCACCCGTCGCCCTCACTCTCTACAGTCCTCCGCTTGTCGGGACAGGCTCTATATACTATAACTAACGACTGCATCGACGAGTGATGCAAACACTCAAGAAGAGCCTATCCTCATTGTTAGCGTCGCTCCCTCCGCGTCCTATAGAGAAGGATACTCTCGACGCGCTTGTGCAGAAGACACTGGAGGAATGCAGACCTAATGTCAGCGCGGATACGTGGAAGACTAAGTGGGAGTTTGTTTTGAAGAAGGACGTGTACGAATTGGCTGTGAGTGTGCCTCAGTCTTGGCCCGAGACTGATATTCACACCACCCCTCCAGGCGACCGAGGGCAAGGCCCTGAAGGAGCGCGAGACCAAGTACTACGACGACCTAAGTGACAGACTCGACATCATCCTCACATTCACCGAACATGGTCCGTAACCCGGCGCCGTCCTGTCGCCAATCCTGCATTGTCCTTCGTTTTGCTCATTCGGCGATCCCTCCGCCCTGTAGATGCATGCGATCAGGTGTTCCCCTTCAACGTCCTCCAAGACCTGCTCGAGACACAAACTATTGCTTCATGCTCACACATATTCTCTTGGATCGAACTGCGAGCAGACCGCCTTACCGCAGGGATGATCCCGCAGAAGGGCAAGGCGCTCGTCCTCCTCCGCACGCTGAACGACTTGCTTCGCAGGCTGTCGAAGATGGGCTCGACGACGATGTTCTGTGGGCGAATATTAACGTTCCTGAGTAGGGTGTTCCCTCTTGGAGAACGGAGTGGAGTGAACTTAAGAGGAGAGTATGGCCCTATGTGGGACGGCCCCGGCGCTCCGGGACACGAGAAGAAAGAGGAGGAAGAGCAAAAGATGGAGGTGGACGAGGTGGCGGAGAATGCTGCTGCGAAGGACGCTGAGAGGAAACGGAAGGAGAAAGAAGGTATGTGTGTATGCACGCGCATTCGCGTATAGAATCGTGGCTAACGTGTGGTATGCAGACTTCTACTATACCTTCTGGTCTCTTCAGCTTCCCTTCTCTCGTCCCCCGCTCTTCGCCGATCCTCGAACGTTTCCGGCATTCAAAGAGGCCGTCAACAAAGTGTTGCCGGTCATCAAGGAGGCCACCGCCAAGGAGCGTGCTCTCATGGGCAACAAGGTCAATGGATCCGCCGCGGCCCCAAATTCATTGAAGCGGAAACGCGAACCTACGTCCGCGTCGGATGCTTCCGGCAATGACGAATATTACTTTGCAAAGTACCTCACCAGCCCGGAGCTACTTGATCTAGAGGTACATGCCTGAACGATGGCAGTCGTTCATCTCGACCTCTAATATTTTCTCCTCTAGATCGCAGACACGCATTTCCGACGACAATTCCTGTTCCAACTGCTCATCCTACTCCATCACCTACTTACCTTCACACAAAGCGCTAAAGACAAGTGGGCCAACTACCGCAATCGCTCACTACTCTTCAATTTCACCCTTGAGGCCGCCGATGCGCAGTGGGTGCAGGAGACCATCACGCGCGCCATGGAAGAGCTTCGGCAGACAGCCCCTAACGGCCGCATGTTCGCGGAGACGGTGCAGGTGATTCTCGAGCGCGAGAAGAACTGGGTAGGTTGGAAGAACGATCTGTGCCCGCAGTTTGACCGCGAGCCGTGGAGCGAGGAAATCGAGGTCGACGGTGAGAAGAAGCGGGTTGGGTTGGAGGAGGCGACCGAGAGTGTGCGGAAGAAGATGAGGATGGACCCCGAAGAGTGGCCGTACCGATATGGCAGTGCGCCGCTGACGGAGATTTGGGAGATGGGTTACCGCGACCTCCGCGACCTCGAGCATCCATTCCAGTCAGTATCGGATCCCAATCGCAAGCGCACATTCATATTTACGATTGTCATAATGCAGGCCAGGAGATGTGAAGGACTTTGTCAAGAAAGTGAAGCAAGAGGACATGCGCATTGAGATGCGCAAGAAGCAGCTATTGCAGAAAGCAGAGCGCATGGCTCAGGCTCGTGCCAAGGCCGCGGCCCTCAAAGACGGTGCAACTGCACCTGGGCTTCCCGCCGCTGCAAATACTGCCCCTCCCGAGCCGCCAACGCAGCCAGCTGCTGCAGCGTCGGTATCCTCACCAGATTTGCGACAGAACGCGTCAAGCCCTCCTGTCTTTCCACCTCTGCACCCTTCGCTGCCTGCGAAGCCCGGGACCACGCCGGTTTCTGGCGAGAGTGCAGCGGCATCACCCGCAAGAGTGTCCACACCTGTCCCTCCTCCAGCCGCTCCCGCCCCCCCTACACCGGCTTCTGCGACCGCACCTACGCCAACACCTGCTCCGGAACCCGCGTCGATCGTGCTGCCACCTGATGACATGATTCAGAAGTACGAAGAGGTGCGTTGGCGACTCAGCGTGACCTCCCATCAACCTTCCCTTCGAGAAGTCCTCAACAACGAGCGCTGACCTGACATCTTCCACAGAACAAGCAGCGATGGTCATGGCTCGCGCTGCGCATGGCTCGCGACCAGTATCTACGGCATTTTGGGAAGATCGGCACGGGCGACATCATTCTCCTCGCGCAAGAGATCGACAAGGAGCGCGAGCTGCGCGAAAAAGCCTTGAAGGACGCCGCTGCCGCACAGGCGTCTTCGACCAGCCCTGCACCTGCATCCGCCTCAGCGGACGTGAATGGAGACGACAGTTCGAAGGACCTGAAGGCAGAAAGTGCTCCGTCGGAAGCTTCGGCTCAGAACGGGGTCATCGCGGCCGATGAGAAAGTCGAGCGTGACGGGGAGGGCGATGTCAAGATGGAGGAGCGATAGCTACTTATAATTACAGGACCGGGCAGCGAAACGGTTGTACGCATCTTGCATGTGGTGGCACTACGATGGAACAGCTGATGGTGGTGCTGGCTGCCTTCCGCACTGTACTGCTATGCGAATGTCGGGCGTCGGGACCGCGATGACGACATGGAGGAGGATGGGCCATAGATCTGTGCCGGGCCAGTCGGGCCTCGTTCGGACGCGCTGGACTTTTGATGAGAGATTGTTTGTTTGTAAGGGAGGGTTAGAAGGTGATATATCTGGGCCTATGGGCCTATGGGCCGTGTGAGATCAGAGAGAGCGTGGGCTGGCCATCGACCGCAGCCTGGCACTCAAGTACAGCTCGGAGCCTGTGTGTTACGCCCAGGAGCGGGTCCGAGATGTAGGCGGGCCGGCGCGCGGCAAGTGCGAGGGCGCTCCATCTCGCAGAGAGCGAACCGATCGAGGGACTCGTCCTGCAAAGTTTCGGAATCTGATAAATAGCCGACCCTAGGTGCTTTCTGCCCGACTCACCCTACTTTCATCGCCGCTTCGCACTTTCACCTCACACATCTTCTACTACAACCATTACTGACATGTCTGCCGCAAACGGAGAACCTCTCAAGGTGTGTCTCTAGCCCAGGCCATCATCTGCGTTCAGCGTCCTGATGCCTCATGGTAACAGCGTGTGCTAGTCACCGGCGGCGCGGGCTACATAGGTGGGCATACCCAGCCACGCAGCACGGCATGGTATTCGTTCTGACGCGCGATCGGGCTTTGCGCGCGCAGGTTCCCATGTCATCTTCGCCCTCCAGGAGACCCGGCGGTACAAGGTCATCTCGATAGACAACCATCACAACTCATCCCCCAAAGCCCTCGAGCGTGTCGCCCAGATCGCGCGCGACAACCTCCCGCCCAACGCGTCCGAGAAGGACAAGGACAGCGCAGAGATCGACGCGCATACCGCTGACTTGACCAAGCGTGATGAGATCCGGAAGGTCTTTGAGAAGTATGGCAAGGGCGGCATTTGGGGCGTCATTCACATCGCAGTACGTCTCAATCTGCCTACCGTCATAGACAATCCCTCTCAAACCGTGATCGCGGGCACCAGGCATACAAGGCGGTCGGCGAGTCAACGGAGATCCCGCTGACGTACTACGAGAACAACGTCTCCGCGACCGTTTACCTCCTCCAGGTAATGTCAGAGTTCGACTGCACGCGCATCGTGTACTCCTCCAGCGCCACCGTCTACGGCACTCCCCCCGTCATCCCGATCCCCGAGTCCACCCGTCTGGAGGCTCACAGTCCGTACGGGAAGACGAAGGTGATGTGCGAGACGATCATCTCAGATCTCTGCAGCGGTACGTCCGGATGTCTACTCTTCGGTTCTGCACCTGGGGCGCTCATGAATTCTCGCAGCTGAGCCTAAACGTTTCCGCGGCCTCTCATTACGTTACTTCAAGTAAGTCACCCGCGATGAAGCGATGCGAGCAGTCCTGAGAATCTTTTCAGCCCTGCTGGTGCGCATCCCTCCGGCCTAATCGGTGAGGCCCCGATCGGCCGTCCAGGAAACCTCTTCCCTCTTCTTGCCGCCATTGCCGTCGGTCGCCAACCGAACGACCTCAAGGTCTTTGGTAACGACTACCCTACTCCCGACGGTACCTGCGTACGTGACTACCTGCACGTGCTTGACCTCGCAAAAGGCCATCTCCTCGCTCTCGATGCGCTCGCGCCAGAGTCGAAGGTGTTTGACAACTGCCCCACGGAGGCGCGCTATAAGGCGTACAATCTCGGCCGCGGTAAGGGCATGAGTGTCCTGCAGATCGTCGAGGCCATGCGCAAGGCGACTGGATTCGACTTCAAGTACGAGATCGTCGGGCGCAGGTGAGAAGCCTTGAGCGGGATGAACGCACAGGGGAGACTGACAGCGTAACAGGCGTGGGGATGTGCCTGATCTCACGGCGGATCCATCACTCGCTGAAAAGGAGCTCGGGTTCAAGGCGACAAAGGACCTCGAGACGATGTGCCGTGACCTATGGAACTGGCAGATCAAGAACCCCAACGGGTACGACTCGTAACCCTCCATTCTAACCCGGTCATCGTAGATTAAAAACAGCCACGAGAGGTCGAGAAGTGTAGAAAACATGACCATACCATACCCGGCTCCCGCTAATCGCTGGCAGCGGCCGGTCGGCGGGGCAGCCGTCGCGCGTTTGGACATATGTAGTATGTATGTTGGAGTAGAAGCCGGTGTACTAAATGTACGGTACTACTGAATACCAGCTCTTATTGGTTACTCTTGTATCCTTCGTTACCTGGGTTTGCTGCTACTTGGCGTGTCATCGGTGAGCGTGATAGATTTTCGCAATGCGGCAGGCGCTCATATATCTCACCACCAAGCTCAAGACTAGCCCAATTCGCTGGCATTCTCCTGCTGTCGTCCCGGGAAGCAAGACCGCTGAGTTGTAGCCTCGCGAACTTGAGTTTTGGGATATACACTGATGCTCTCCATCGTCAAGCACAGGGTTTGCCAGAGGCCTCTTATTATTTCCTACCATTGGAGTGCCCGTCGATTGCCACCGGGCCAGCTGAGAGAAACCAGCACTATTCATACGTCCTAGCATCCCACCGCGCCATACAACTCCAACCGCTGATACGCCGCCTCGTCTTCCCGTGATAAGCCTGCCTGAGAGAAAGCCTCTCAAACGTACCCCAAAGGTGATCACTTGACGGGAAGCGCGAGGGAGCTGGGCTTCCACAGCTCCTTTGGGCTCCGAGGGGCTTCCACGCCCTAGGCTACTGTCACTGTCGTCCCGCCTGACTGGGTGTCGGGGTTAGTTCGTCCGCCATCCTGTGTGTATATAGGAACACTTGAGGTGAGGGCAGGAAGGGCGAGGGATCTGGTCAGACTCCCCAGAACCGCGTCATGACTTTCGGAATACTCGGTGAGTGAGAGCTCTGCTCGCATACGCCGTGCTGCATGGTCTTCATAGCTGATAAGGCGAATTCTGGTGGAATAGAGGATAGGCACCTGGAGAAGGTGCCGGGGACTGGACTGCTTTCCGACCAGGGTATCGTGCATGGGCATGAAGTTGTCATCGACGCGGCGAAGGACCTCAAGCGCGGGACGGGCAAGCACGCGCATGTGGTCCTGATCCCACAACCGTCCGATGACCCTCGTGACCCGTGCGTATATCCTCGTACAACGGCACTCGTGTAGCAATCTGAACAAGTCCTCTTACAGCTTGAACTGGCCGACATGGAAGAAGGAGGCGTGTTTCTGGACATTGTGAGCATCCCACCGAGCTTCATCTCCGCCAGACACTGCTTACAGGTCTTGCACGAGAAGAGCGTTCGCAGCCAGCTTGGATGGGGCGCTGTCCCCCATGGTCGGGCCCGGATACGTTCTGCTCGCGAAGCAGTTCAACGTTTCGGTAGATAACATCACGTCCTCTTTCGGGTTCATCCTTCTTGGCCTCGGGACATTCATGTGCGTCCCAAGTCGTTTTGGGGCTGCCAGATGGTTATAGATGTGGGCGATATACAGGTTGGCGCAGAATGCTCTCGCTGTCAAGTTTGGCCACCGGATCGTTTACCTGTTCTCGGTCTCTCTGGTATGACTCCCGTTGATCATGTAAAGCAACACTGCATAGGCTTATACCTTCCTTGCCTTCGGTGTAGATGTTCATTTCATGCATATGGTGCGCCCTTAGTCCCAACCTGGCCTCTATCCGCGCCTCGAGGCTATTCCAAGGGTTCGGCATGTCCGCGCTGCAAAGGTTGGCTCGCCTACGTCTGGCAACATCTGTAGCTCACGGACGAATGAATAGCCTTGTAGCGTCCACATTGGAGCAGATATACTGGTATGATGTCAAAGAACTCCTTTGTGTTTCTGTCGCTTCACTAGCTCATATCTGATCAGCGTGCACGAGCGCGGTTCGCGTGCTGTCATCTGGAGCTTCGCTATCATGGCTGGTATCACCTTGTGAGTGCTATTAGCGTCAGTCTGGATAGAACGAACTTTGACAGTGCCTGCTTCCATTAGAGGACCGCTAATCTGCAGCTATGTCATCCAGAATCTCTCTTGGGAGTTCGGATTCTGGTTCGTTAGTATCCCGCTAGGGATGACCATGATTATGGTCTTCTTCTTTGTACCCGAGGTATGTAGATCACCCTCTGAGTTTCTGAGCAAGCTGATTTCGCGTCGTTCAAGACCACCTTCGACCGCGGTGGCGCCATGCAAGCGCCCAAAAGACGCGACAGCGACAGCGAAAGTATGGAAAAAATCCCTGGCAACCAGCGAGGTGGAGAGCGTGGAATCCGCGCCTTCGTATTTTGCGCCGCCGAGCTACTTGTCGCAGCTCAGAATCTGGCACGGCATTCTCTCCAATGATAGCTTGTGGAAGATCTTTCTGCGACCGTTTCCTTTCCTTCTCTCTCCTGTGGTAAGCGCCATGGTTCTTGATAACCGTGAACATTGACGAATGGTAGCAGACATGGTTCCTATTCTTGACGCACGGGATGCAAACCGTGTGGTTGAGTAAGTCTTTGCTTGTTGGTCTCATCGTGGTACGGATGTTCATTGCACTTGCAGGCTTGGTCCCTCTCTGCTCATCTACGATCTTCACACTGGAGTATAACTTTGATGCCGCACAAATCGTAAGCTTTAGCTCTCGTACATTGATTTTCCAACACTGATGTAGTGCCATCCCAGGGTCTGACCAATCTGGGCGGTATTGTCGGCATCGTCCTTGCTATGCTTGTCACTGGCCCGCTGAACGACTGGGGCGTGGTGTGGATTTCGAGGCGCAATCGAGGCATTTACGAGCCAGAGTTTAGACTCCTCTTCATGGTCAGCATGCTTTTCGGCCTCTTTGGCTACGTTGGTTGGGCCGTCGGGAACGACCATCACATGCCGTGGATCGGGGCAGTCGCCTGCATAATGTACGTCGCCTGAAGTCTCTACGCCGCACATTTGGCTCACGCGCTCCACGATAGGATGCTCAATTTCAGTATGGTTGTGTCTGGCTCTGCAGCTGTCACGTACCTGCTCGACACTCACGGCGAGAACGCGCTGCATATTCTAGCGCTGAGCAACTTTGGCAAGAATATGGTCCTGTACGGATCGACGTTCTTCGCGAACGGGATGGTGCTCAGCCGCGGGGTCAAGGTCTCTCTGCTCATCCTCGGCGCGTGCCAGGCGTTCTGCTGTCTGGCGTCTGTTCCCATGTACATCTTCGGAAAGAGAGTCAGGTCTTTCGTGAGTTTCGGTTGTTTGTCTCGAGCCGCCGTCCTGATGAGCTGAGCTCACCCCTCCAGATTGCACGGCATCCTCAAGTCTTTGGCAGGAACCTCCCTGTCGAAGAGAGTGTCACGAGGAGAAAGTAACGCTAGAGTGTGTTAACAATGATGCGGCGAAGTATGTACCTCTAGCGCGGCTGCGATATGTACCAGGCAGGGGCCCCGGGCTCCATCCCAGAGCCCAATGTGGCGCAGGTTGTTCTACCAATTCTACCGGATAGCGTTTTTGCAGTCCCAGCCCAAAATCAGCATGCTTGCTTGCGGTGACGGGCACCAGCTCCAGTCAAGCTCATTATGTCATGACTCCTGGAGCTCAACCGCAACGTCAGTTTGGAAGTCTTCCAGCATATAACTCTTCGGCTCATGCGTCTTTCTCGGAGCTTACGACGCCCTCCAGTCAAACTGCATCCATGGCGATTGACTTACAAGCGGGATTCATGTGCTATTCTAGCGTTGTTCTCAGCGCTGTGATCATTGCATGTGCGATGTCTACAACGAGGCGCCAGGAACGAGATGGGCACTCAGTACCAGTACTCAACACTTAGTAGTCAACGTCGACGTCTTTTCATGTTCTGTTTCACAGCTGCGCGATGGCGAGATGTGGCGATGATAACATTACCCGCAGTGCTCGTCATGAACCGTGGCAGCGTTTGTGAGAATCCCGACTTCCGCGCATGAGATTCTTCCATTTCAAAGTTGGTACGTAACGGTACTTCGGCCACGATGGATGCAATAGCTG
Organism: Trametes cinnabarina; assembly: GCA_000765035.1. Classification (NCBI taxonomy): domain Eukaryota; kingdom Fungi; phylum Basidiomycota; class Agaricomycetes; order Polyporales; family Polyporaceae; genus Trametes; species Trametes cinnabarina. The sequence goes on from CCBP010000447.1 coordinate 125,258, forward strand.
ATGTAATCGTAGACAGTCCCAAAATATACGGAGGGTCCTGAGGGGCGTAGAATGGAACTGCATTGAAGTGGTGGCTACCGGTCGTACGTCGAGAGCTTGTCTGTCATACAAGATGCGTTCGCACACTGTGAACGGCCTCATTGAGAAGTCAGAGCGCGCGGCGTGCATTTCGTATTCCTCAAGCCTCCAATCACAGTATGACATTCGAAGACCGTCGGCGCTGCAACCCACAATCACGAAGGCGTCGGCGGCCCGGTCGCATTCCCTGCGAAGACATGCGGGTGCTCAAATCATGAAGGCCAGACGGGCCCGCGCATGGTCTCCTTGAAATGACGAATTGGACTTCTTGGTGCCTGACCACCTCCAGTGGACACGTCAGGCGCAATGGTCAGTGGATGGCCACCGCTCTACGTACCCGCCATATCTACCCCACGTAACCTCCCGTGCAGGATCTGGATCGACATACTCGAGATAGCGGGTCAGCAAAATCTCCGAGTCCGTCAGGCGCATATGTGAAGGCAACGGTGCCGCAAATTCCTCGAGTCAACCGCCAAATCACAGCGATCTGGCGGCGTGCCGCAGGTGGATAGCCGCTCTTTCTGAGATGACACAACCTAATACGGCTCATCGTCCGGTGAAGCGCCTTCAGCTCGCTACTCACGCCGCCTAGATCCCTAGTACATATGCGAGCACCACTGCATCTCTAGGAGATCCTGACGAAATCCACTGACTTCTTATAGCAGCCATGATGTACCGTCCGAGTCACCTGGCCGGGGTCTGCCCGCCGAGCGAAAGCATGCCCGCGGACCAAGGTTAGTCTCTCCGGGGCACCGCACGCCGCATGCGCCCACGCCTGCCCGGAGATGTCCCAAACTCAAATTGACAGGTTATAATATTACATTGCGACAGTGAAGTCGGAGGCGTGGATGCACTCGAGCTCGCCGAGCGCACATCCGCCGCTCGGCGTTCTCGCGCTGTCTGAGCTTGCGGAATGAGAATGGGAGCGCATTGCCTTTTGTCGATAGCTTGGATCGCGTGCTTGTAGGTATGTGGGTGCCGTGTTCATTTGTCCCGGCGGCGCCGCTGAGGCTTTCATGTGGGTCGCACCTGCCTTCTTCTGGGAAACGGGGGATGGCATTGCAGATGTGGTTAATTGGGGTGTTACCTTGGGGCTCTTGTACCGCCTGCGGAGGTGTTGAGCCGTCGTGTACGACGCCGCAGACTTGTCCACCGTACGATGGCGTCGACCACAGTCCCTCAGGGTCGCTGAGCTGAATGCGGCGAGTGCGCTACCGCACACGTAGCAACGACCACACCTCACCGCAGCGTTTCATCGCCATCTCGACATCGAGTGCGATTGCCGCCTCACCCACAAGAATGTCACCTGGAGAGTGGCACCGAATCCAAGTTCCCCCAACTCTGTTGGCAGAAGCATGCCGTGCAAAGGCTGTCTGTGATCGAATCCCTGCTCTGCGAGCTCCAGATCTGTCAGCTAAGCAGCTTCGACTTCTCGTCGCACAAGCCCGACCTGGGTCTAGCAGAGTGAGAAAGAGAGAGTCTGAGTGAGGCCGCCTTGAGGCCCCGCCTCACTCGAGACTTTCTACCTAAACTGGAGTAGTAGCACCGTGCATCGAGAAGACGACGCTTGCGAGAAGCTCAGTCCAGTACATCATCGGCATCTCATGACGCACAAACACCCCCCGCTGCTTCGTCTTTCCACTGGCAGGGAATACAGCCGCACAAGTGGTTACAGTATCCGATGAGGAGTCCCAGCCAGTCATGTACAAGCACCGGACATCGCGCACGTCAAGATCACGCCGTACAGACATACCCATTGGCTTGCGTACGGACGGGGGTGCGGGAAGCGTTATGGCATCCCGCGCGCGAAGCCTGGAGCTGCCAGACTCTGGAAGCGGGCACTGCGCATCGAATTCAAAGACTGATGAACCCGTGCCTGCACGGTCGGCCCATTGCGAGGGAACCAGGTCTGGGGGTGCGGTGTCAATGACGATGCTTCGGGCATCGCGACGAGCCGCAGCTTATGGGCGAGAGTTGACGCGGGGTTGCGTAACAAAGCCTGCGTCTAGGTTCCGCGTTTGCTCCCAGCATCAGGCGAACGCTAGGGCCGCAGGGCACTGTCGCCGTTCGTGAGCGCTCGGAGCTGGCGTTATTCGTAAGACACACTCGCGGGAGATGCCCGCACAGAGGTCTAAGTTGAACGACCCCGGCGGGCAACTCTGGGCAACTCCGATCTTCAACCCACGCGGAACTCGATGCGTCAAGTTACGCTCCGGATGTCTCATTCTGCTGGAGGAGCTGCTGGGGAGGGGAAGGCGCAGAGACGGCGAGCAGGGTACAAAGCCGCGGACAGCCACTATATGCATCAGGAGATGGAAAGATCGCGACTTTCCGTGATATATCCGGGCGCCCGCGATGGTCGAAAGAGTGAGGCTGATGGCGACTCCGATAGCATCGTCAATTCCCTGTCTGCTTCCCGGTCGGAACGGAGGTCGCCATCAGCGTCGGAGCCAACGTATGTCCCTGGGCGTTGAGGACGTTCAAATCACGAAGATGAGAGTCTTGTCTCGGCAAACCTTGATTCTGTCCTGCACATAATTTCGACGCGAGCGCGGATGGTGTACACCAGATGGGACGCAGGAGGCTACACGGCCAACTTTGAAGATGGTGGGCATCAGGGTGTACGCGACGCCTGACAAGGGCCATCCAATCGGCTCCGGACAGCGCCGGTGTCACCGGCTCATCAGAGACAATACGAAGATCCTCGGACCCTCTTCTCAGCCAGGCTGACGGTTGCCTGACCACTGCCCTGTTCCTAACATGTTCTCAGCTCTGGCAATCAGGGCAAATACAAGCAAATACGGAGCGGACTAGAGATCAGGTTGTGAGCAGTATGTTCAGCAAAATCTAGCATCGCACCTCGCTGCCTCAGACATGAGTACCCGCCGATGGGCTGGACCTCAAGATGTCTCCCTTGGATCCCTCTCGCACTGCGCCGGTAGCAGTCCGCTCTGTATTACATCGTAGGCGGCGCATGCATGGCCGATGTCTTGGTAGCGGTGAGAAAGTCTGGTAGTGATTACTGGAAGCCATGGGGCATGTACAGCGTGATTATTACTCGAATGATTATCGTATTGAGACACGGATCGTGAAAGGAGATATATGAATATGCATGAGGGCAAGTCGCTAAAGAACCGACGGAATAACTTGTCGCTAATCCTCCAAAGTGTCGAATGCGCCAGTTGCTGCACTATCCGCAACCTCTTGCATCCGTTCAGCACGGACAGAACTCGGGAGATCTGCACCACCGTATTGCTTCAAGTCGTCGTCAAGAGTCTTCTTAATGATTCTGTCACAGTTCTCAGCGTCCGGTCGCTCCCAGGCTAACATAAGGCTGGACGTACCTCGAGACTGCCTCAGGGTCTGCAGGGTACTTGGTGCGGAGAGTCAACAACTGCGCATCCACATAGTACCAGTACTTCTCGAAGCGTGCCTCAGGATTCTTGAGTATGGCGACCATAGTCTTGCGCTACAAGGCTCGTCTCAGCTCACTATGCCAGGTAAGCATTCTGATAAACCTACGTACCAAGAGAGCGACGCGCCCGCACATCTGCACGGTGACAATCAAGTTCCTTGCTTGGCACCTTGCAAGAATATCGGAGCACAACTGAACGATGTCGGTCTTTGTACCAACCTTTGGTTTCTTGGGCTCGTAGCCGGCTACCCCGGCAGAAGGCTGCAACTCCGGGCCCAAGGAGAGTAGAATCTGCACATTACGGAGACAGCGCACATCAGCATCATGTATCATAACAACTAGGATGTTTGAATGTCCAAAACATACCACCTCCTTCATGTCAGAACGACGGTCTGTGAGGCGTTGTCCAATCCGCGCAAGAACAATGTCCCTCTTGTACTTATCAGCTTGAACTTCTTGCGAATATCCCCAGGATGGATGGCGCGCTAGGATGCCCTGTGGGTATCTTATGAGCACTCATCATTAGCGTGCCGAGATACACGTACCGCAACAAGCTTCGTCGAGTTCTGCTTAGTCACATACTCGCCCAGGACAGGTGAACATAGCACCGCATTGGTATACTGTTCGATCTTGTCCTGCACATAGTAGGTAATTAGATCAATGCGATGAGAAAGTGGGGACGGACAACCTTGAGATTCTGTGATATTGTCCACTGGGCGTCAGCGGGAGCGATGGCCTCCAACCGCTGGTTCATCTTGAGGAGCATCGCGTCCGTCCACATTTCGCGCTGTGCAGGAGATAACTGCACACTTTGTTAGTCGGCAAAATAAGACCTCCATCGATTGAATACATACTTTGGAGATTGCGAGAAGTGCATCATGCTCGGATGGCTTGAGGCGGACCCGACGTGACGCCCAGTTCGCCTCCTGAGTGAGGTCAAATGCTTCTGCTGCATGCCGTCGCTGCCCCGCAAGCGGAGTCTGCGGCTCGCCACTCGAAGCGCGACTGCCAGTCAAATCAGACGCCACAGGCAGCGAGGGATCACGACCGGAGGGGCCCGTGTTGTCTGATGGCGAAGTGCCACGTTCTGACTGCTCAGGGCTGTCGTCCGCTGCACTGGAGCTGAGGCGACTCGGAGTCGTGGACTCGGAAGGCGGTGGAACATCCTCAAACTCGAATATCGCGTCAAAAGTGGCCATTGGCGCAGTGCTGCTGTCTGAAGATGAGGAGCAGATGAGGGCTTGCAGTTCACAGGTGGCAGCAAGGAGGAGAGCCAACCTGATGCGGTGTTTGCGGCTCTAATAGTCATTGCCATCACGTGCAGGCAACACCTGAAACTCGACCATGGAGATCCTCAGCACGACGGCTCTCGAGTTGTTACTTGCGCCTGTGCTGTACACAGAATGCCGCCTGCGAGAAAACATGGAAATGGTATGAAAAGGAATCAATCAAGGTGTATTCATTCCTAATATGAGGTACAGGTCAGTTCGAGGACATCCCAGATGACAAGAGTTCGTTACAGTGTGTCATCTGTTCTATGGAGCATCAAGCGCCGGTTACGCTCAAGAAGACATCTCTGGGTCGACACATCAAGTCTGGAAAGCACCAGAAAGCGCTAACAAATGCTCACCATGATGGAGACCAAGTGAACGTTCAGGGACGAGCAGATACTCCTTCAAGTCTCGCACCCGCAACCCTCACCCTGCATCTCTTTGATGAGGACGAATTGGACCTGGACGGCCAGGCAGGTCCTGCAGCCGTGGAGCATAACCCTTTCGCAGACGTATTCAACGATGGGGGGGCATACGTCAATGCAGATGGAGACGAAATACACTTCTCGGCAGGTGACGAAGCGCCTCGACAGACTGTCAAAGAGATCACTGCTGAACTGCAACGGATTGAGCGGAATGGGTCAATAGATTTTGCACGCACGGTATCTGACCTGGATCAATTCGAACGAACCTTGGAAGCGGATACCACCGTGCCAGATGCGATCCTCGCGCTTGAGACCATGGGTCAGTGTTGATGAATAATTCTTAGCGCAGGGCTCTGGCTCAAGTACTCACAGGCCTTGGACCTGATGCCGAGGTTGACGAAGATGAAGACGATGAGATCGCCCAGCTGTTCAACACAAGCAAGCAAGCAGATAATGCCTGGTGGCCATATCCCAATCAAACAGTTCGTGATTGAAGTTTGCACATGACTGTTTACACGATCACTCACCATTGCCATCGGGCCATCGTGAAGTGGTTTATGGTTGACATGATGGATCATCTTCCACGGAAGCCTATCTCCGATGATCAAATGAAGGTCTTTCTATGGGTGCTTCAGGAGTCGAAAGGCGTGAACGTACCAACGTTCACGGCGTTGCGGAAGTTTCAGACCCATGCCGCACGTCAGATCGGCTTTCGCACCACACATCATATCACGGCGCTGAACAATGAATACTTTGCGAACAAGCCGGCAGAGCTATTTCGCCTCGTGAGTCTTGTGCTTGTTATGCTCTCAAATAGACGGACTCACTGGCAGTAAATGCAGAACCTTGCAAATCCTCTGGTACGCCCACAGATGCGCCTCTATCCCGAGATCTGCGGGCCTGTTTCCGAATTCTTTCATTCAAAAAAACTGCTTGCGATGGACGATCAGACTTTAGACCATGGGCAATTGATGTGGGCTGATTGGAAGCACGCACCGCAGAGGCACTTCTATATCAAGGAGATTGCACTCCTCCAGGATGGTCGCTTTGTCATTCCATTGCGCTTCGTGACGGTCCGAGGAATCGAGAGCTTCGACGGGCTCGAACTGGCCTATCATAGTGGTGTGAGTTGTCGCTGAGCTTGCGGAGGTAATTCACAGATTACTTACCAATCTGCCACGACTGGAAGTCCGGGCACTTTGAGATACAACATGACCGCATGATCCGAGAGGAAGCGACCACGTTGCACAAAAATTTTCTTGATCTTCAAGCGGCAGGATATGCCGCCAGCTTTGCAGGAAAGTTCATCAGTTGACGTTGTTCTTTACAAAGAGACTGACTGCTCAACAGCTTCACCGCCAGCTTGGGTTGCAGACATGCCCCACCCTGTCCGCAAGATTGCTTGCGGTCGACCAGCGATCACGATGCAGCTGATGCCCTGGAGCGATGATGTGTCAGGAAATCGCACAAAACAGTACAATGCGCACACAAACATTTATATTGCCAATGCGAACCTGCCACATGCGAAACTCCAGCAGGAATACTTCATTCATTTCGTGTCCACGTCACAGTATGCATCATCATCGGAACAGATGCGTGTCATCGCTGACGATACGTGAGTAACTACAATTCACATAAGCCAGCAGCGATGGAAAACTTACGGCCAATGCGCGCTGACTGTAGCGGGCCCAATCGATGGCATACGGGATATGACTGCCTCCTGGAACAGGAAGTCATGTACCGTATCATACCCCATGTCCTTCCGGCGGACAATCCCCAGCAAGCGGAGCATTGCTCGCATATCACGGGAAAGGGAAACCATCCATGCCGCCGGTGCGAAGTCGGCGGAACAGCTGCTGAATGCGAACAAGATCAGATCTATGAGCAGTTTTTTTCGGTGAGTATGGATAGTCCGTCAACTTGCTAAGTTACCAAGTAAGCTGAAGCAGTATCATCAGGGGGGAACTCAACGTACGGTTGACACAACAATCTGCCATATTCGCGAGCAACTCCGGACAGCATGCCTCGGAGTGCAGGATGCTGTTGATTCCCTGCAAACAAAGACCGGAGTCAAGGACAAGATAGCGCAGCATTGGATCAATATACTCGTACCTATGGCTCGCGAGCGGCAGCAGCTACGCCTTTACGATGCTCAGCACAAGGACGCCCGGCTACGCGACATGCATTTGCGGCAGGACGAACGCAGGGTGGTTCACAAAGACATCAAGAAAGAGATTCAATCTGAACTCTTCACGTGGCTCATCAGTCAACCTGAGCACACCTACGCGATGCTTCCCCCTTTGTCCCGTATGTCCTCCAGTTGCAGATTTTTTGTACGGTTGCTGAACGGGAGGTGGTCAGCTCTACGCGATGATCTTCGACCGGGAGATCATTACAACCCACTTCTTGCTGTCCCGAGCATTGATGTCCACCAGGATACCCCGTGCGAGCTATTGCATACGTACTTGCTAGGCGTGGATAAGTATGCGTGGCACAAGACAAACACAGAGTGGGATAAGAAGAACGAGGAGTTGTTCTCAGTTCGGTTGCGGGCGTCTTCCATCGACGGGCTCACTCTCACGTCCGTCTTGGGCGATTACATCACCCGGTACCCAAATTCCCTCTTAGGGAAGCACTTCAAAATCATTCAGCAACTCGCTGTCTTCCAGCTTTACGATGGTGTATGCCCTCCGCTTGTTTTTGACCTGTGGAAAGCCACTGGGGAGCTGGGTGCTATGCTATGGTTTCACAAAATCAGGGACATGGAGACATATATTGTACGTCAATCCAAAATGCTTCGTCGCTTTGGACAGTCTATGCCTGAATTCCCACTGATATGCTTGCGTTATGCCAGGATGATCTAAGAGTTCTGATTGCTAACCTTCTGGACATATGGGCCATAATAGACCCGATGCGAATAATCGTAAAGCAGAAGCTGCACGTCTTGTCGCACATACTCGAAGATATTCGACGGCACGGCCCGGCTCTTCTCTACTCGACTGAGATTTTCGAATGCTGGAACACCATATTCCGGCATTGCAGCATTCACTCGAACCACCATGCCGCGAGTCATGACATTGCCCGTACGCTCGCGGACACGGAGCGCTTCAAGCATCAAGTGAGCGGCGGCTGGTGGCCGCTCTGCAAGGAAGATGCGGATTCTGAGTCGACGGCTAACCGTTGTACGTACGTGCGTGCAGGGGAGAATGTCCGGACCTTCCTCTTCAAACACACAGAACTTCAACGTCGGCTTGGCTGGGTAGATCCAGGACTGGTGGTACCAGGTATGTTTATTCTTGTCATCGGCTCAACACTCTGTGATCTCGCTGGACTGATCGTACGGGATTCAGGAAGTGTGCGACTCCTATCCGTGAATAAGCGCAATCCTTCAGCATGGTCAGTTGCACGCGGTGAGCGTGAAGTTCCCCTGCCGGTCGCTCAGCCCATCCCATACGGTGACTCCGACATCTGGCTGCAATCAAAGCTTTCCATCGCGCAGTCGGAAGATGTCTGCCGCGCGGGTTCTTGGGTATTCTATCGTAACCAATCCACAGTGAGCTCTCCTCTTCTCACGGCTATCTATCATTGTCGCTCACCTGACCCCTTCAAGTCTGCCATTTGTGCTGGACGCATCTATGCAATACTCACCCATCTACTCACTGGCAATTCCACTGTTATCATCGACTGTTTTCATGTGAATCTGGACCGTGACTCTTACTTCAACATGCCTGTTCTGTACCGTCCCGAAGCTGCGCCGGTATCAAGCACTGTGGATCCCACGGTACGCCCCTGTCTGTTGCTGCAGGAATGCACGCCGCTCACTGACACGGTGCCAATGCCATGAACTTGTTTCATCATGCCTCCAGGACATCCTCTTCAGCTTCAATGCTCAACATCACTGCCGATCAGCAGGGTGCACAGAATACTTCGAGCAGACAGTCTTTCAAGAACGCCAGGCGACGTCAATCACCCGCAAGGATCTCGTTCACAAGTCCGACCAGCTCTTCCTGATCAATATGCACGCGCTGCACAATGCTGCCCGTGTCCGCGAAGTCCTCCCGCGGGAGCTCACACGTCCCATCCCATATGTCGCTGACCGGATTGCAAAGCACCAGGAGATCTCTGCTGCATTGCGTATCGCGGGGCCTATTAAGCGTGCACAAGCCAGGGCCAAGGCCGCAGAAACCCGTGCGCGCAATAAAGAGTCGAAGGGCAAAGGTGCTGTAATACGCCATAGAGAGATCCCGGAACCAGAGTATCCCTGTCCGAGCTAGCACTCAATACATTGCTTGTACCCTTGTTTGACGATCATCTCAATTTAACCTAAACTACGACATACGAAGATCGTCGGATCAGAGGCCGGTGAAGGCATCGCAGTCATCTGCGCAAGGGACGACCAGTTCTGGTCTGATCAGGCATTCGAGTACCTCATGGCGCGACCTGCGGCGGCAGGTTACGCGGCTACTGAACGGCGGATTTGAGGCTGTCCTGTCCGGCATGAAGCAGCTGAATGTAAGACTTCACACTTCTGGTGCACTATCTCTCGATCAGAAACTGCTGTGCGGTCACGAAGAGGCTATGCAGCGGCTACGCGCAGACAATAGATACGCTGCACCCAAGATTGGCGCCTAACCTCTCCGTCATGCTCGCGGAAGTTGGCGGTGTAGTCCTGTTAAGCGTAGGTGTTCTTTCCTATCTCCGCTCGTCAGAGTCAGGCAACAGAGTCGTTGGCTAGCGTGTGTCGACGTGCGCGCGCATGCTCAATCTCCGGTGGACGACCGGAATGAACGCGAGCGAAACGGAAAACGGATGGGATCGCTTCGCGAAACAGAGCCCGGCCGAGCGCTGCCGCTGGTTGACCGTTTCCGGTGAGGATAACACCGCCGTCCAGCACGAGGTGTAAGGTACCGAGCCCGCCAGAAGACGTCGATGACAGTGCGGCCTTGTGCGTGAGCAGCAACCTGCCTGCGATGGGGGCCGATCGGGCGGGACCCAGTCCGACAAAGTACGGCTCTGGTGGCGGCGGCGGGATCGGGACAGACTGAGCTCGTCACAAGAGGGAAGTCTGCGTCATAGGGTGTCAGTTTGAGCAATCTCCTGCGTGGAAAGCATGCACACAAAGTGAGTATCGTCGAGTCACCTGCGTGTGCGGCGACGTTCTCCCCCGGCTGCAATGCGACAATGTTATCGTGAGCGGCGTGGGGTGCGACTTCGATGACGGGCGGCTTACCGCATAAGGAGAGAGGTACGTACGCCGGTGACTTGATTGAACGACGTAGCACTTCTGGCTATTGCGAAAGCCGCTGTGTCGGTGATACACTCGGGGTGTGAGCGGTGAATGTGAGTGTCGCAGGTCTGTTGAGTACCACCGCCGCCTATACGTACACTTCGGAGGGCAGTCTTGCGCCGATAGGAACGCGGGGTGCTGCGCTGGAATGCATAGGCACAGTGCGTATTCGAGCGGCAGTCGCCGCTGGGATTTGATCCTGCCGATCCTGGACCGCGCACCATCCGCGACGACTCCGGACCGAGAAGAGCGGCGCAGCGCGTGTCTTAATGGGGCGAGCGGGCGCTTCGAAGCTTCGACGAGCGACACCGACACACTCGTGACAGACGCAGCCGACGTCCGCCAGGGTCGCCGCGGTCGTCGCAGCTCTGCAGGACGTTCGGCGTGGGAGTGCCGGCGCATCTCATGTCAAAGCCTCTTCCCTCGAGAACGTCTTCGCCCGATATGGTGACGGCATCTCCCCGGACCCTTTTCTGCTGCATGCAGCATCCAATTGTACGCTTTCCTCGGCAGAGCAGTTGCCATGGAAATTCGCGCCCCTGCTGGAGCGAGTGTCATTGCAGAGGCAATCCAGATGATGCGGGGGTCAGCTTACACGTTGCGCAAGAGCGTTCGGCATTGCAGGACTTACGGCGTTTGCCTGACAGGGCAGTAGAAGGCCATAATCAGGTGCGAAGCCGTGCGAGGGTGACGTGCGCACTTGGCGAGGGCGTGCCTGAACGTATTGAACGCGATAAAGCTGACAGCAACTTGGACGCGACCACGCGCGGAAGAGCGGGGTGACGCCGTTCGGAGTGAGATATGACCGGGTTTCGAGCGTCGAGAGCGCGTGAGTAATATAGCTAGGGCACTGGGTTTGTGCGCAAGTATGTGCCTGCGGCGCCGCTTACTGTATAGGTTAAAAGGGCACAGGACGGTGCTCCCTCCCGAATGCAATACAACCCGGCCGGGCGGGACACTGGACGCGGTCGGTTGCACACGAAGGGCGCGACGAAAGAATGCCCGGTGGAAGTCCTGAAACTTCGTACAGTATGTCGGCGGGTGCCACTTCCAAGTCATGCATGCGCTCGTTTTGTTTTCTAGAAAGCTGCTATCGGCAGCTACCGTGGTCAGCAGCATGCGCACCCGAAGCGAGGCTTGAGCGCTTGAGCAGGAATCAGGAAAGCACACCTACACAGTAGCCACACGGGGGAACACCAGAAGCGCGAGCACGGACGAAACCCACATGAGACGATTCACAGAGCAGCACGAGTGAACAAATCGGAGCCAGCGAGCCAAATGACGCGTACTGTAGCGCGTCGAGGCGCGTTCCTGAGCTGTTTGACTCGCAGCCCGGCAGCCGTACGTACAAGCGGCGTGCGGATCGCGCCTCGAGTGAATAGGCCTAGGGCGCCGGGCGAGAGGGAGATGCGCATGAGCTAGAAGGACGAAGAGCGAGCGGTGCTATCGGCGCAGGTACGGAGACGGAGGCCAGAGGAACGTTCTGATAACTCGCGAGAGGAGGAGCGACTGGGTGATCGAGCTCGAGGACCGGAACACCGAGAGCGTCGCGTATCTGTGCCACAGAGATTTGGGAGATCTGGAATGCGGAGAGGCCGAAGAGAGAGCGGTAGTTTGGACGCCTATGGCCAGTATAGCCGCGTCAGAGTCTTCAACTCGTACATCCCATCCCAGTCTCTGCGCCTGGTCTGCGTCAAACGGAGAACTCGGAAGTGTATCATACTCACGTCTGACTGCGACCGGGTCGACTGAGTTGTCGCGCGAGCCACACGGACCGTTCCTTGCACACTCTCTTCCAGAATTCCTCGCTCTCCCGGGCCCCTTCCCCTTCTCACACTCGCATTCGCCTTTTCCGTACACGAGCGCTCGCTTGTCACATACCGCTTTCCTCTGTCCACCACCCTCGGCCTCTCCCTTCCCTCCCTCGCTCCCTTCTCCCCCCGCCCCTTTCCTTCTTCTTGCCCGCAAGCCACGACCGCCGGCTGCCTTCACAGCCATGGCACAGCGTTCTCGCACCCAGCCTCAGAATACTTTGCAGCACGTACGCAGGCGCTCGCTCTCGGACCCGCTCGCCGCCGCGCTCCTTCCGCCGGCAGGCGAGACGGCGGAGCAGCGCGAGGCCCGCTTGAGGCAAGAGGAGGAAGCGAAGCAGCGCAGCGAATGTATCGACAAGATGCTCAAGCACGACGAGAAGAGCCGCCGCAGAAAGAAGACTGTCAAGGTCCTCCTCCTCGGCCAGAGCGAGAGCGGGAAGAGCACAACGCTTAAACGTGAGTCTCGCCCGTTTTCCCCATGTACTACTAGAGGCGGTATTGGCGTGCGCGCGTGCCCTGCGGACAGGCAGATGCGTTCCTCGGAATTGTTATACTCTGGCAAGAGGCTATTGCTCCCATGGGGAGTCCTCCGAGCGTGCTCGGACCTCAGCTATACAAGGTTTACGGGGAACTGAGGTGAGTTGCCTCCTCCGCAACCCAAGCAACGCAACGCAACGCGTTCTTTCGTTAGTTTCTTTTCCTCCTCTCTTACACGTCATGTCCACAGCTAGAAATATGATCGTCCATTACTCCTCCGCGATGCGTCGGTGGATGCCTTAAGCGCCCATTCCGATCGGACGGAGGCTGCGAGTACACCCAGCAGCCCTCCAGCCTGCCAGCAGTACAGCGGACGTGGTCCGTGCGCTTGCCTGAGAAGCTGCGCGCAAGGTTAGACACAGGAAAAACAAGCGCGCCGGCCTCTCCTGCGGAACGTCTGCGTCACAGTGGATATATGCGTCTGAATAGCATGAGCTCACCGCCTCTGCCGCCCCAAGTACCGGATTTTTTCTCTGCCTGACACCGCCTCTCGCTGCTCAGTCCACATTCTGCTTATTATTCACCGCTCGTCTCGTTTCCAGAGTTTCAGCTTTTGCATGCACCCGCTGCCTTTCGACAGGAGCGACTCGCCTGGCGCTTCGTTATCTACCTCAACCTCGTCCGGTCCATCCGTCGGTAGGTTTCGCTTTTCCCTTTCGTAGCCGCATCCTTGTCTTACCTCTTTATCCGTCCAGAATCCTCGAGGCCATTGCCCCGGAGGACAACACGGCCATCGACGACGATGACTTTGGTGACTCATCCGACACGGCTTCTATCATCATCAGCGGCTCAGGCCGCCCGTCCTCCTCGCTGGTGGGCTCGCAACCGAACTACGAGCACTACCGCCGCAGGCTCGCGCCGCTCATGGAGCTAGAGCAACGTCTGATCAACATGCTGTCAGATCCAGTGGACAACGACGAGCATGAAGCAACACATCTTCCCCCCAGCTCCTCGTTACCTGCGGATGCGCACACATTGCATCATGCAGGCTCCATGGCTTCTATACACCATGCTGGCGCACGACCTGCGCCGCGTATCACCATCCCTACCGCCTCCACAAGTGCCTCGTCGTCATCTTCCTTCGCCTATTCCTCGTCGCAGTCTTCCGGCAACCCCTTTATGTCCCCTCGCTCGCCAACGTCTCCGGCAACGTCTATGATGAGCAGCGGGTCGAACGAGCTCTCCGTCCGCACTGGCTCCAATTGGAAGAAGCATTTCGCGTTCCCCCGAATCCAGAGCCCGAAGACGCCCGAGTCGGGCGAGGTCGAGGGCTGGTGGGAGGATCCAAACGACCCTGTGCACACCCTGAACAGCTGTAGAGCCGCGATGTCCGAGCTCTGGCGCGATCCTAAGGTGCGCCATCGGCTAGACGAGAAACGGATCCGGCTCGAGGAGAGCAGCGGATTGTGAGTGTTTTTCTCCTCATTTGTGGGCTTCGAGCCGGCGCGAGGGAGGTTCTGGGTATGTGGCTGATCTGGATTTACGGGCAGCTTCCTGGACGAAATCGACCGAATAACGGCGCTGATGTATTTTCCAACGGACGGTCAGTGGTCTTTATCCTCCCTCGACCCTTAGTGGGCGTGTGGGCGGTATAAGCTTTCCGTGTACAGCAGCGGACGCTGATGCTCCCGACCGCTTCATTGGCGGGATCTTCTGACAGACGACGTATTGAAAGCACGGTTGAAGACCACGGGTGTGGTCGAGCATACGTTCAGTCTGGCGAAGAACAGCGAGTGGCGTGGCGTCGAGTGGAAAATATACGACGTAGGCGGTGCGAGGAATCAGCGGCAGGCATGGGCGCCGTATTTCGACGACGGTCGGTTGCTGCTCACTATGTCCCTTGGGAGACTATCCGAGTGGGTTCACTCATGCCAATCGTCCTGCAGTCAACGCCATCATATTCCTGGCGCCCATCAGCGCGTTTGACCAGGTCCTCGCCGAGGTTCGTCCTTGCTCACTCTGGGTCGTTGTACGGTCCGATTACGACTTCTGCCGCATACAGGACCCGCGGGTGAATCGCCTAGAGGACTCCTTCCATCTCTGGAAGTCTGTAATCGAGAACAAGCTCCTCGCGCATGTCAACATCGTCCTCTTCCTGAACAAGTGTGACTTGCTCAGAAAGAAGCTCGAGAGCGGCGTGCGGCTGCGAAATTACATTGCAGACTACAACCGCCCGAACGACTACGAGACGGTCTCGCATTGTACGCACCCTTCACTCGCTTCGCTTTGGACAGCTTCTCATGCAACCAACAGACTTCCGGAACCGCTTTGGCGGTATGTATCAATTTTTGACGCCTAATAAGGATAGAGAACTCTTCAGTATGTTTTCCCTCTCGTTTTTGGATGTTTACGAGGTTTCTGATCTGCCGCTATACAGTCCACTTGACATCTGTCACCGATACACGGACGACACATACCATAATCTCACGAGGTACGCATTGCGTCGACGGATGACCCGGCCATCCGTCGAATCTGTGTATGATCCCTTATGCTAACTAATGCATCGGGCAGTCCGCGACAGCATCTTGACAGCGAACCTAAAGTCGTCCTCGCTCATGTAGCGCACAAACGGTTCTGCCGCACCGATCCTCAGGCGTACATTAAACCCATTCCCATGTGCTCGACGCCGGCTGAAGGCCATGGCAACGCTTGTATTGTTATGCGTCCGTATATCCCTTTTGCGAAACTCGCTGTCGAAGACGCGAGCCCGCGATGTCCCCCCTAACCCCCTTTCTCCCTTGAGACTCCAGCATGGGCGCACGAAGCCACATGCTCGACAGGGTCCGGACCCTGGCGCGCCACGTAACCCCACCCAACCGGACCGATCGATTCGTACTCTATTCCCGCTCAAGTAGCGCTAGTAACATCGTCGACTTCCTTTGGAATCGGACGTTTTCTGAGAATGCTCCGGGCGCGCGCGTATAAGGCAATGGTCTACTCGATGGTGAGGACGTCGCTTCCGTTGTCGACTATCGCCGAGATGGTTCTTATGCGGTTGACGATTCACCTTTTGGCTCTCTTACGTGCGTCCATATGCTACCGTACGTATTATCTAACACACGCGCCGACCCGGCGATACGCCTCTTCCTTACCTCAGGTCTGACTGATGCCTACGACCCTTCCGACCCTTTATGGCGCTTCATCTCTTTGCCTGTAGCTTGTAGGCCGATTTGTGTCCGTTGATTGGTTTTCCCATATGCCTCTGTCTGTGTTACAGTACTCACGCGTTTGCTGAAACGTCTAATGAGATATGCGAATACAGATATACAGATGTGAAGCCTCGGGACGGGCGGCCGTCCATCGGATAAGCGGGTCAGATACTGATGTCTGGGATAGCTCTGTTCGTTCAGTGCGTTGATAAGCCAGAGTAGCAGCGGTGCACGTAGGTGATGATATTTCTCAGCTTCGGTATCGCTGTGCGAATGGGGATGTCGAGCCGCTGACCGGTCACTAGCGTGTTGAATGGTATGATAACCGTCTACTCCTTGCGCATGATGTCGGTCTCCCGGATGATCGCATTTGCCACCGTTCACGTCGTTTATCTGGAACGGACCTTACCTTGCAGGCTGCTGCCGGGCGGAAGACACTCGAAAATGACACAGGATATACGGGCGAGACGATCAACATGTGCATGCCAGTGCGAGAGTCCTCCATAAAGTTGCTGCCGACTTGGAAGTACGAGGGGCGCAGGTCTTTCGGGGGTGATCACGGTCAAATCGGGTAGCAAGCATCAGTGAATATAGCTGCTGATCTGTCAATGGACTATGCCTTCGGCAAGCAAGTACAGGTTGGACTCGGAGACATCCCGACAACTCGAATTGCGGAGGAGGGTGGGCGTTCATCGCGTCCTTCCAGGACTGAGGATATACTCACGCTCCCTCCTCTAAGCGTTCGAAAACGAGATTAATTATGGCGTTCGATGTGTACTTGATGCGAATGTACTTGTGACGGTCCGCGGGGTACCTGTTTGTCCAACGTCTGCGATCGTGGCGTTGAAGATGGCTTGTTGATGCTAGTTCGTCAGCGTCTATCTAATCTGATCACTTTCCCAAGCTTTCCCATCATGTGTGCTGCGACCGGTGATTGGCTGGACAGCAACCGCCACCGCAATTGAGCTCCCGGTCGACGGTCGTCATCATAAAAGTACATTAACCTTCTCAAGTTCCTTGGCATGGTATGTAAGGCGACACAAGAATCGCAAATCCCAATATTAAGGAGCAAGGGATCACAGATTCACCGCAGAGTCATGAGCATGTCAAGATCACTCGAACACGGTGCGCCAACTCTGGTGCTCACTCCCGTCCCCGGATGCATCACTGCTGGCAACGACCGCCCGGACGACCATCAGACCCCATGCTCACACCCGCCGCACCGGGCCAGTAACCCTCCTTGATATCCGTGGCCGCGACATGCACTTTGCTTCTCGACCACCAGCATCGTGCTGCCGCCCACCTTCGTTCTCTTATGGCTCCTTTAATCTGGGGTCCCGCGTTGAAGCGCGAGGATGCCCTTTCTTCGAACGGTAGCTCTGCAGGTGGTGAGTCTGCTACTTCCATGGCTTCTTTCGATGCTTGCAGGAGAAGCTAAGAGTTTGCCAAGCGTCCCAGATCACCCCCTTGCCTGGACGGAGATGTCTAACCTTGCGTTCGTATGAGCAGTGCTATCTTCAGCGCAGGCTAGCCCTGCTGCTTTATCGTCTGTGACGCCTTCACCTTCAGCACCTTCAAGCGCTGCATCATCCCAGTCTACGTCGAGGTTGGCCAGCAGTTCGACGGTTCAGGCTACGACATCCTCCGCCATTGAAGAGCCTTCCCCGGCGCCGGTAACGACGACGACAGCTCGACCCTCGGGGATCCTTGCATCATCAACATCTGCAAGTCCATCTTCTGTGGATCCATCTTTGACCTCGGTTCCGAAGGTCGCGACCTCAGTGCCCACAAGTTCTGCAGCATCGTCGATTCTGGCTACTTTTAGCCGAGTTTCACCGACCAGCATATCGTCTGTTGTAGAAACATCTTCTCTGGTCGTCCCCATAGCTGCGACCGTTTCCGACGCGTCTTCTGGGAGTGCATCAACGAGCGCCAGTGGCTTTACCTCCGTGTCTTCTGCTGCGCCATCAGAGGCCTCGAGCTTCGCTTCGACTGCAACCTCCTCTAGGGCTTCTGAGGCCTCTACCTCCAGTGCTGATGCTCCTGGTTCCTCACCTGCCGCATCCGCAGCGACTATCTCTTCCAGCAGCACTGGTCTGTCCGTAAGCCCGGTGACGTACGTTGTCATTCTTTGACTTCCTTCCGGGATACCTTCAACAAGCCCCGTCCTCTAGCGTCCAACCTGATCCCGTGTCGTCCGCCAAAGCGAGTTCAGCGACTACTGCTGTGCTTAGCAGCTCTGCGACTGCTTCTACTAGCTCCAGCACCGACTTGTCAATTAGCCCGGTAACGTGCGTCATGACTTCTGCTTTCTTTCCGGGATATGTTCACCGAGCCTCGTTGTACAGCGTCCAACCCGATCCCGTGTCTTCCTTTGACGCGAGTTCATCTGCTACTGCTGTGACCAGAAGCTCTGCGGCTGCTTCTACCAGCACCAGCACTGGCTTGTCAGTTATTCCGGTAACGTTAGTCCGTCTCTTGTCTATGAAACGCACGGCACTCAAGACGTCCACGTAGGGTCGTACCTGACCCAGTGTCATCTGCTGGGCCATCGTCTCCTGCTGCTGTGAGCAGCTCGGCGTCAGTATCCACTAGCAGTAGCAGTGGATTAGTAGTAACTCCTGTTACGTACGTTCTTCTTTACATTCGCCTTGTCCACTGCTCACGTACTATCAATCTCAAAGTGTCCAACCGGACCCAGTCGCTTCGACTGGATCGGCAACGTCTGCTGCGTCTGCCACTAAGTCGATCGCTGCCAATGGCAGCGGCAATACGGACAAGGCCGCCGCCACATCTCAGACTGACAATAACAAAGGAGCCTCAAGCACTACCATTTCGACTGGAAATGGTGGAGCCACTGCCACCTCTGCTTCAGGTGACACGGGCACCGGTAACGGTAATACGAGTGCTGGTAGTGGGAACGGCGGGGCATTGAATACAGGAACCAACGGCACTGCGACGAGTGCGGGTGGGAGCAGCCCTACCAACGCGCCAGCTCAAGGATCGGGGAACCCAGGACAAAGTGCAGGACAGGGTGCGCAGCCCTCGAACTCTGACACGGGTTCAGTGAGCTCCGTGGTTGCAGGTAATAATGTGAACGGCGCGGCGTCAGCCACACCGTCACCGTCCATAAAGTCCGTATCTCTCGTTTTTTTACATGAGATGCGTTTGCTGATCGTTGGTCGACAGCATTCCGACTGTAGGGCAGAAGGACGCTGATCATGCCCCTTCGACCGTCTCGCCTGTAGTGATCACGACCGAAAGCACGTCGACGTTTAGCGTGCCGATAACGACTACCGCTGCCAACGGGCGGACGACCACTTCGTTCCACCTGACAACCAGCATTGCGACGATTACGTCCACTCAGTACCCGGTGCCCACCATCGCGGCTGAGAAATCATCGTCCTCTCCGTACGTCTCTCTTGGAGTGCTCTCCGCTACAGAGGCTCACATGCACACATATCGTGCAGCTCTGCCGCCAAGACTGGTGGTATCGTGGGCGGCGCACTGGGCGGCGTCGTGCTCCTCGCACTTCTTGGCTTCCTCGCTTTCCGTGTACGCGCTCGGCGACGCGCCCACCCGCCCTTCATGGGCGGCGGCATCTCGTCCGAGACGTACGCCCAGCGTTCGCCCTCGATCCTGCCCGACTCCCCGAAACCGAGCATATTCTCCCCCTCCACCACCACTTACACCCACGCGGCAGCTGCAGCCCACGTAACTCCCGAGACGCAGCGCATGTCGTACGTTGGCGCTGGCCCAGCGACGCTGAGCGCGGGCCGGGGCGCGCTCTTTCCCAGCGTCATATCGACGTCGTCGGGCGGCAGCGGCAGCGGGATGATCCTCAGCCCCGTGAGCAACGCCAGCAGGAACTCGAGCGCGAGCGCGGAGACGGTGAAGGGGCCCGGGGGGCCGTACATGCGCGAGACGATGGTGAGCTCCGCGGGGGAGAGCGTCGTCGCCCCGGGGCTGGGCGCGGGACACTCGAGCTGGAGCGCGGAGGCGCTGATGGCGCCCTCGGGGGCGAATCCATTTGAGGACCCGATCTCTACACCCGAACGGGTCAGCGCCGAGGCTGAGGCTGGCGAGGGTGCGTGGAAGAGGGAGGGCGTGGATCCGTTCGCGGATCCAGTGGGGGGCGCGCCAGGTGCTGGTTCTGGGGCTGGTGCTGGACAGCAACGGCTGTCGATGCTGACGATGTCGGATGTTGAGGTGAGTCCCGCGATCGATTACTGTGGGTCGAATGTGCTGACTTGATCCATGGCACTGCCGCAGCCTGGAGAAGCCATGTGAGGGGCTTCAAATGCTGAGACTCGGATGTTGCGCTACCTTTGGGTTTCGGACGCTGTCATTTGCTGTCTGCTACAGTACATTCCTTCATATATGTATGGACGTGCTGGTAGACTGTTTTGTGTTTATCCTCAATACTTTGCTGTCGTTGCAACACCCGTGCTGGTGCCATACCGACGTTCAGGGACTGCTTGCGATACTCTATAGTCGTCTATGAGGATACAGGATATGCTAAACTACATGGAGTCCTTGCGAGAATCATCGTGTGTGGTACGAGAAAGTCCTGGCAGCGATCCAGCCTGCCCAATGCGGGTTTTTTGTCCTCAGCGTCACGACTCCGCCTTCTGCTTGCGGCATCTGTCGACTTGCATCGGGTGGGCTGGGCGCGTCCCGAACGCGTCAAGGAGCGCGTCGAAGAAGAGGTCGCTCCAGTCGATGTTGCTTGTGATCGCCTTCTCGCGAACGAGCGCGACGCCCTGGCGGAAGAGCTCTGCGTCGCGCAGCTATGGATCATTCGTCAATATCGCCGAGTACGTCCGTGGTACGCCGAGGTCACGTACCCGGAAAGAGTCAAAGGTGACGTCGACGCGGGTCACGCAGAGGTTCATGCTGGTAACGGGATAGTTGAACGTCCGGACGAGGTCGATGGGGAAGTGCAAGATGGAAGAGAGCAATTGCCTGCGATACGAAGCTGAGCGTTGTTTGTTTCTGTAGATGAGTGGGGAGCCCTCTCACGTGTACCACGCTCTCGGCGCGACGCGCTCGAACGGGAAGTGCACACGCACCCAGCGACACTCCTCCGCGACCATCGCGAAGCTGCCGCGGTCCTCGACCCAGTTGCGCCGCATCTGCGCGTCGATGCGGCCGAACGTGTATATGCGGCCCTCGGTGTTGTTGATGTGCACGGTGCGCGCGAGCACGCTGAACCGGAGCTCGTCATCGTCGTACGGGCGCAGCGGCTGGGTCTTGTACTCGTCCGCGCACGCGAGGGCGTCCGCTTCTTCTTGGTGGGCGTAGGTCGCGTGCCCGTTGGAGCCGAGTTTACCGTTCGGGGCGCAGCAACCGCAAGGCTCATTGTCGTCGCTTGACTGAGGACCGGTCTCGGACTCGGCGACAGCGCCGTCGGGCACCTCTGGGGAGAGCTTCGATCGCGGGTCGGTGTACCCCTTGGGCTTGTCCTCCTGATGCTCCGAGAGACCTGCGAAGCGCACGGAGGTGCGGAAGACGTCCGCGCGGAGGAATTCACCGGTGAGGAACGTGCCGACGAGGTTCTCGCGGAGCCGCTGGATCCAGTACGGCGTTGCGGTGCTCTTCTGGACGCGGATACGCAGGCCGTCGATCGTGACGTTCATCCAGGGGCCCGCGGTGAACCGGAAGAACACGGGGAAGAACCAGAAGACACTCTCTAGCGAGGTGGTGGAGACGTCCCCGGTGGAGGACGTGTAGATGACGTCGTACAAGGTGACGGTGAGCCAGCGCGGGTTGTCTGCCCGCGGTATGTGGAAACGCCAGGACACTGCGGAGGAGGTAAAAGTGAAGGAATAGGACTTGTCGTAGAGCACGGCCTCGTAGCGGACGGCGTAAGCAGAGGACCAGGAGAAGTGGCCTATTTGCAAGCGGTGTCCGCGGACGGGACGATTGAGGATGTAAGACCAGACGGCGAGGCTTGTGAGATATAGCAAGCGAGCGGCGAAGAGAATGGCGGAGTCTGGCTCCGGCTGGGACATGGTGATGTTCAGAGAATAGAACTTGGTCAAAGAGAAACCCAGCGCCTTTGGAGCATGATTTTTAGATGCAAATTATGATGAGTTATTGCCAGAAGGTGGACGTTGAGGTGAAAGCGGCCCAAGTCGACTGCGCATGCGATGGGGACATCGGTGGCGCGGAGTCAAACGGGTCGTCATCAAGAGTATTCGTCGGCGATCGGGCCAGGGATCTAACTCCATACACCATTGGACTTGCTCGAAGTCTCCTAAATTGTGCCAGCAGCGTATACGTACGTATGAAGATGAGATACCTCGGAGTCGCATACTAATAGCCCAGAATATTATTGTGCACCGTACAGCACTGCAGGATATCAGGGAGTGCTAAACCGACCATTCGCGGATCCGGTCCGAATACCGACCGTGTGCTTCATGGGCGCTTGTCGCACCACATACAGCTTGACTTCGACCACGTCCTGGTCGCTGCTTTGGCTACCTCGGGCCCATGCTGCTGGTCGCAGCCGCTTGTTCTCTTATCAATCTGACTGCATGTGGATACTCTGCGGTCTTTTCAAAAACCTGTGTTGGCTCTCGTTGTTCCATCATCTCCGTGCACGCCTTATAATCCTCGTGCCACCCACGCACTCAGTCTTTTTCCAGACCTTCATGTTTCCACTCCAGCGCTTCCACATCACCGCACCGTCCATGAGTCTACAAGATTTACTGGGTAGAGAGAATATGTTTTGGGCTATCTCGCTCGTGGCTCTCATGTCCTTCACGACCTACGTGAGTGTATGTCATTACGGTTCTTAGTATGTATCAGGTCAGCTCACATGCGCTTTGGATTTGCAGTATGCTGTATCGTTGCTTTTTTTTAATGGTGGGACTGGGATGCCTTCGACTCGTGCTTCGACATGGAAGGCTGGTCTTTTTACCAAGCAAACTCCTCCATCATCTTGCCGGTCTGTGCAGGAATCTGTGCCACTCCCTCAACGAGCGATGCACAGTCCCATTTCTCACATCGTATGTATAGTGCACATTTCCCGTTGATGTATGGGTCATACTAAGTGAGGAGATGTAGACCGACTCAAACAACGTTTTCAACGAGACCCCGACTCGTTGCGTAATCCTCCCCGACTCTGGCCCCCTCACCGTATCATCGACGGTGCTTTCTGCCGTTCCAGAGCTGCAAGATGCGAAATCCCAGCGCTCCGTCGCTTGCGATGAACATTTTATGCCGGATTCTCACCTGGAAAAATCAGGTCCTGCTTCATCCCTCAGGGCACCGTTCATGGATGAGCCTCTTCCTGCCGCCCCGTCTGCAGTGCCAGTCTGCTCAGATGTGCACGATACGACTACCGATCTCAAGGCCGAGTCCGTGTCAATACTCCCGTCTGTCCCTGCCGGACACTCGAATGACTCCTCATACGACTCCGACAGAGTACCAACCGTCGCCGAAGAGAGTGTGATTGAGATCAACACGGAGGCCTTGAGGTCAAGTAGTCGTGTGGAGGACTCCGGATTCAACATGCAATCTGCTCTTTGCATTGAAGGTCCTAGTAATACTGTCACTAAGGCAGTGCAAGGTTCAGAGCGCACCAGCGATGGCGAATGGACAGACATCGAGCACGAAGGCCCGGTTACTGAATGTCTTCTAAACGTCTCGGCGCAGTACAAGGAGACGGCTGAGGTCGTCCTACCTCTCCCTGTTGAGACTCTCGAGACCTCCGACAGTGCTGAGGAATCGACCACTGCTTCAACAGTCAGTAGAGACAAGGCTGCGTACGCGCCATCGACATCAAATACTCGTGAAACGGAGACCGCTACGTCCCAGAAACACTCATATGATCATGGGGCTCAACTCACTGTCCTGGACGGGAGAAAGACTGTTGCGTCATCAGACTCTGTTGCCAACACGGTGGACGTGTGCATCGGGCCTCCCGCCACCAATTCACCTCGCGTACGAAAGCATACCCCAGAACACCCTGATTGGGCCGTCGCGCCGGACGATCCTCCAACCTGCCAGCTCGGAAAGGGATACGTCTCAAGGGCAAAACGCTCGAAGATTGTCGGAAAGGAAGAAATTGACAAGGCTACGATTGGGGGGTCGTGTGCAATCAAGTCGCAGTTGGCCGGTCGTCGCGTGGGGAGCAGACCACAAAGACAGCGCGAGATGGGTGTCGGGGCTAACCAAGTCCAAGGGATGACGTAGGGGGATGGGACGACTGACTCGGAAGGGAATGAGGATACATGCCGGGTGCCTTCTTTATCACAAATATACGGAAATTACGACCTTATGCATTGCTATACCATTCAAGCCATCAGTTTCATGTTGTTTGACCGTTGCTGTGTTGTATTCAACCAATGTATCCCTAGGATGGGCTATCATTCCCCCTTTATCTGTATAATATGCTCTCCAGAGAGAAACGATGGATCACGATGAGTCATAGGGTTTGGACCGAGTATTTTCGTCCAGTACTTCATAAGAAGGAATGCAAGCGCCTGTCAAAGGACGCCAGAAGCTTGGTAGGGTGTGACAGGGAGCACATGACCGTGACGGTTTCCGAAATCGGGGAACCTGTTTAGCCAGTGGCGCGTCTCGGTCAGACCGTTCTCTGTTCTGTACCACCACCGTCCCTCACTGCCGACATGAGTTCTGTACGTGCTTTTCTCTGGGACACATTTACACAAGCCTCATCTTACATGCAAACACAGCATCTAGACGTACCTGTAGAAGAAGACGTGCTCAGCGACGTTGTGCCGAGCAATATCGTCTCGCGTCAGGTCGGAATCTTCGGATCTGGTCCAACGTGTCCATTGTGTTCTGACCAGCGATGCAATTCAGGAGAGCGAAGGGGCTGAGAGCGAGTATGACGGAAGCGCTGCGGATGAGATGGAAGTGGACGAGCTGCAAAGCGAGGGTGGCGAAAAGGTGAGTGTCCGTTCTTGCATGCACGCTCCCACATGTCCTGCGGCGCGCCGAGCCGCTACCGCGACCGCGTTCCCGTTGATCTATTAAGCAAGAAGCGCTTTGCAAACGGTTTCTGTTCCACGAAACGCGTCGCCTCTAGCCAACGCACGATCGCTATCCGACTGTTCACTGACGCCCAAACGCCCAGGACACCGCCGACGGCACGCATTCACCATCGAAGCTGTCTAGGATGCAGGCATCTGAGGAGAAGCAGAAGATGAGACAGAAGCGAAAAGTGGAGGAGGGTCAATTGCAGGTGAAGCGGAACGAGATGGACAAGGCGAAGGTGAGTGCCGACTGGTTCCTTGTGACACTGTTTCCTCTGCCAGTGCAGAGCGCTGGAGTTTGCATTCTCGGGAAGAAGAGAAACCGCCTGGTCACCTGCACTCTTGTCGACATGTCTCCTGTCACATACGCATATGGGGCTGTCGTGCCCGCGCCGTGGATAGTCTATTGAGTGAGGTCGAGGTATCTGAAGGTGCGGCCTGTAGTATGCGCCGCGGATGCAATGTTCAGAGCTCTGTGTCTCCTCTTCCACGACTGCTTCCAGTTTGCTTGCGCTGCACTGGCCTGCGTGGTCCTGAATCATGGCTTCGGCTCTCAAGGCGTCTGGTGTTGACTTGTGCGACAGATTTCAGATGCAGTCAAGCGCTATTCCTACCTCCTTGGTCAGACAGAGTTGTTCAAGCACTTCGTAGACATCAAGGTACGTAGAACTCTTCATTATCTCATGTGTGGAATGTACGCAGCTTACTCTACACCACCACAGAAAGCTCGTGATCCCGAGTATGCCGCGATGCTTGATGCGCAACCTAAACCTAAAGGTCGTGGACGGAAGAAGGCTACGTAAGTGGTGTGTTGACGCGTGCATTGAACTAAGTCACTTATGTGTATCCGTTAGTGACAAGGTAGCGCGTCACCGAAAGTCAGAGAAGGAGGAGGATGAGGAGCTCCTGAAAGATGGCGAGCTTGCCGCAGATGGCGCAGATCAGCCTTTCGTCTTTGAAGAGTCTCCGAGCTGTAAGTGATGCTGCTTATGAGGCACCGTGGCCTTATGACTGACAACCACTTCAGTCATCAATGGCACCATGCGGCCCTACCAACTTCAGGGTCTCAATTGGATGGTATCATTGCATCACAATGGCCTGAACGGTATCCTCGCAGACGAGATGGTATGTACACATATGCTTGTCCCTGTGAACACCCGAGTGACTGGTTTCCAGGGCCTGGGCAAGACGCTTCAGACAATCTCGTTTCTGGCATATCTCCGGCATTATCGCGACACGCCAGGGCCACATCTCATCGTCGTTCCGAAGTCGACACTGCAGAACTGGGCTCGAGAATTCGAAAGATGGACGCCGGACGTCAGCACAGTGCTTTTGACAGGAACGAAAGAGGAACGCGCCGAGATCATTGCTAAACGACTCATTCCCCAGGACTTCGACGTGCTGATCACCACGTACGAGCTTTGCCTAATTGAGCAGAGCGCGCTCAAGAAGTTCGCGTTCGAGTACATCGTTATTGACGAGGCGCACCGCATAAAGAACGTCGATTCGATCCTCTCCAAGATCGTCCGCTCTTTCATGTCGCGTGGGCGGCTGCTCATTACCGGCACTCCGCTGCAGAACAACATGAAGGAGCTGTTTGCGCTGTTGAACTTCATTTGTCCCGAGATATTCTCGGATTACCAGGATCTCGAGAGTTTCTTGCACAAGGACGACGCCCAGACGGAGGGCGACGATGAGAAGAGCAAGAAGGTCGTCGAGGCGTTACACAAAATCCTCCGTCCGTTCTTGCTCCGGCGTGTTAAGAGCGACGTGGAGAAGAACCTTCTGCCCAGTAAGTGTCGCCCGGAGCGAATCTTATATAGTTACTCACACTTCTTCAGAGAAGGAAATTAACATATACGTCGGTCTTACCGAAATGCAACGGAAATGGTATCGCTCAGTATTGGAGAAGGATATCGACGCCGTCAATGGTATGTCTTCACAAACCACATCAATCTGACCGCATTGCTGACGTGCCCCGCACAGGTTTGACTGGCAAAAAGGAGGGCAAGACGCGACTCATGAACATCGTCATGCAGCTCCGCAAGGTCACTTGTCATCCGTACCTCTTCGACGGAGCCGAGCCTGGTCCTCCCTACACCACTGACGAGCACCTGATCGAGAATTCCGGCAAGATGGTCATCTTGGACAAACTGCTCAAGAACATGAAAGCGAAGGGTTCCCGTGTCCTCATATTCAGCCAAATGAGTCGTATGCTTGATATCCTCGAGGACTACTGCTTGTTCAGGGGTTACAGTGCGTACCATTGGTTGCCTACTGTTGCTATACAGCTCATTGTAGATGTGTAGAGTACTGCCGTATCGATGGTAGCACCGCCCACGATGACCGTATCGTCGCGATCGACGAGTACAACAAGCCGGATAGCGACAAGTTCATCTTCCTTCTCACGACTCGTGCTGGCGGTCTGGGAATCAATCTGACAACTGCCGACGTCGTGGTTTTGTACGACAGCGACTGGAACCCGCAAGCCGACTTGCAGGCTATGGACCGCGCACACCGCATCGGACAGACCAAACAGGTTTACGTCTTCCGCTTTATCACGGAGGGCAGTGTGGAGGAGCGGATGCTGGAGCGGGCCGCACAGAAGTTGAGACTGGACCAACTTGTCATTCAGCAGGGGCGTACCCAAGCAACGAAAGGCTAGTGCTATGATCTTTGCGAGTGAGACGGGCTACCGGTGACTGACCTCTCCTCACAGCTGCAAACAAGGAGGAACTGCTTGAGATGATTACTCACGGTGCTGAAACTATCGTCAATTCCAATGATGAGTACGTACACCGTCACTCACTGCGCTCGCATCGGTGACTAAAGGGTATCTGCAGTCTGATGATCAACGACGACATCGACGAAATCATCCACCGTGGCGAGCAGAGGACGCAGCAGCTCAACAGCAAATACGAAGGGCTTACGTTTGAGGACCTGAGTAACTTTAAGTCCGAGGCGTCCGTGCAGCAGTGGGAGGGCGAAGACTTCCGTGGACAGCGCAAGGCACTACAGTTCAACCCGCTGTCGCTCTCAAAGCGCGAGCGCAAGCTCAACTACTCCGTGGATGGTTACTTCAAGGAGACGATGCGAGCGGGCCCGTCGAAGACGGAGAAGGCGCCCAAGATTCCCCGTGCACCGAAGCAAATTCAGATGTATGTATAGTAACGTTGTGTCGATTTCGCAGGATACTAATGTTTCTGGATAGGCAAGACTTTCAGTTCTTCCCTCCTAGACTGGCCGAACTACAGGAGCAGGAGCTCGCGGCTTTCAAGGTACGGTATCCGTGCAGTGACAACCAAAATGACTGACTGACTGTCCTCTGCAGAGAATGAACGACATTCCTGCGACTGTGCGGGAGCCGGCTGGGCCCGAGGACACTCCCGAGATACTCGAGGAAGAACGTCGCAAGGCGCAAGAGTTCATCGACAATGGTTTGTACCTGTACATTGCTATGAACGTATGCTAATAAACGAGCCACGCAGCCGAACCTTTGACTGAGGAGCAGCAGCAAGAGAAAGAGGAGCTGGTAGCTCAAGGCTTCGAGGACTGGAGCAGGCGTGACTTCCAACAGTTCGTTCGCGCCCTCGAGACGTACGGCTGGTAAGTTTCTCATGCAGTCGACTTCTCTGATACTTGAGTCTCACGAAAGTGTTCTAGGACGGATGACTACGAGCTTCTTGCGTCTGAGATTCAGGATAAGACCGCTGAGGACGTTGCAAGATACTATCCAGTGTTCAAGAAGAAATGGAAGGAGCTCGCAGGTGCGTGCAATCTCATCGAAGATCCCGGGTGATACCTGACCCCGTTGCAGAATACCCTCGTATCAAAGCGCGCATCGAAGAGGGAGAGGCTAAGCGGAACAAGCGCTCCAACCTCGAGGCTCTCCTGGCGAAGAAGATCGCGTCTGTGCGGTACCCGATGCAAGAGCTCGAGCTCAACTACCCAACAACCAAGGGCAAAGTGTACTCCGAAGAGGAGGATCGCTACCTTCTCTGTCGTCTAAACCACTATGGCATGCAGGCGGAGGACGTTTACGAGCGGATCAAGAAGGACATTCTCGAGTTCCCCGTCTTCCGTTTCGATTGGTTCTTCAAGAGTCGCAGCCCGCAAGAGCTTCAGAGGAGGTGCAACACACTTTTGGGCATGATTGAGAAGGAAGCGGAAGGCAGACAAGCAGAGGAGGTTAAGACAAAGGGCACGAAGGGCAAGGTAAGTTGTATCTTGCTCTCATATTTTATCATATGTCTCATATCCTGGTGCAGAAACGAGGCGTGGAGCAAATTCAGGAAGCTGAGAAGGAAAAGGAGTCCCGCTCATCAACACCTGCAAGTGCAGTTACTGCTGCAGGATCGTCCAAACGGCAAACCAAGAGACGAAAGACCTAAGTGTCTTCCGCCTAGGTTGTCGTCGCCTTCTGCTCTTCGGTCCTTCGTCCACGCACGCTGTCTGTATACCTAGAATTCCTAGCATATGTACGGAGCAGTCTCCTTTCGCTTTAATCTATCTATCTCTTGTAACACAAAACCACCTCGAGGAAATCGAGGTTCCCAGGAGTCCGTGGTAATCTATCCAAGTGCCGCACTGTATACTGGGCTTTGCAGCTGATGTTGTAGATGCCTCGAGGCCCGAGAATGCGCCGCATTGCATGTGTAACACACGCCAATCTCAACCCTAAATCTAGGTTCCTTTAGTCCCAATGTAAGATGGTGAGAAGTCCGAGTCGCTGTAGGTTCACAATCGCGTACAACACTGATCACGATACAGTAACATACATGTCATTGAAGCAAGCAGGATGTGACCTCGAATGCGGCTCGTGGAGATCCGGAGCACTGCGATGAGCATCGGATGTACTACTGTGTCATCCGAGTCCGCCTAGTAAATTACCGCCGATCTTGTGTAGGATAGACTCACGGCTTTCAACCTGGCGTTTGAAGCACAGAAGCAAAGGCTCATCCCTGCTATACATGATAAAAACATGAACATTCAATTACGTAGGGTTGCGTGCTGACTAGTCCGCCGCTCCAAAATTCGCACCCGAATGAACAAGCGAACCATGCGGGCGACTTGATCCCATAGAGCGCTGTGCAACTCACGGGAACGCATGTGTTCAGGATCACGGTCGCCTTCGTGGGCCTGTGCTGCCAGGATGGTGAAGGACGGCTGGGTGCAATACGCCGACAAGAAGGCGGCTACCTCGTCCGGAAAGAGGATCGGTGAATCGGCGACGTCAATGCTAAGGAGTTCCGACGGACACATGGTATCGTCCAGCGTACGTGGTGGTCGAGTTGCGTCGATAGGAACGGCGAGATGGATGAGATGTGGGCACTGCCGAAACAACGGCAGCAAGCCCTCCAGGGTTACTTCCGAAACTTTGCCCGCGTTGTACGGGAGCATGAGGCGTAACGATTGTAACATTGGAAAGGCGTTGGCCAGCAGGCTGATAAGCTCGTCGTCGAGCTTGATAAAGAAGGAGGTCACTTCGAGCTCCGCGAGTTCGGCACAGGCCGTGAGAGGGCAAAAGACGGAGAAGTCCAATGAACATCCAGGTAGGTCCATAGGTGGGAGTGCACTCATGGATATCATGAGAGGAATGCTGGAGGGCAGGGGCGAGGAGATGGATACGGCAGTGAGTGTGTCTTTACGAGGGGGAGAGCTCAGGATGTTCAGAAACTCGCGCAACTCCGATGCCGACGGATCGTGGGCCGTACATAGATGAACTTCCGTCAGTTGGGACGAAGAGGTCTGCCGGATGAGATGCCTTAGGGACCGTTCTAATTCGACGGCACTGATTTGCAAAACGGAGATGGTGGAGAAGATAGGGTAATCAATCGCTTGAAGAGCCTGGTGGACACTCGTAATCCGGGGGAGAAAGACCTTGACTACCGCGAGGTCCGGCAGTGTCGAGAGGGCTAGTATTGAGTCACTGAAAAGCGGAAGCGCCAAGTCTACGCTCTCTAATCGGGGGAGCCGCGATATTGCCCGAGAAACCAATGGGTCGACGGGACCGATGCTTGAACGACATTGGACGGAGAGATGTGAAAGAAGCGGGCACCTCTCATGCAGAGAGCGGAGAATTGGGAGGAGAATGCTGTCGCTTGGCGGTTGGCCTACATGTAAAGTGGTGAGCTTCGGCCCGAGGAACTGGTAGGCGTATTCGAAGACGTCGGCATCGGATTCCTCCCATATGAGCTCTCTCAGATTCGGCAAAAGAGGACGAGCTTCAGGACGATAGAGGCAGAGTAGGCGGTATGTATCCTGATCGAGATCCGGCTCTGGCCCGAATCTCTTGAACGACGTCACGAGTGCCGAATATGTTAGAAAAAGGGACCAATCTGATATGTCTGGGGGACGTGTTAGAGACTGAGCAAGGTACATGAGTAGATTTCGGGAAGTGAAGGTGAGAAGACATACAACGTTGCCGCGGAAGCCGGTCCCATCGTCGCCATCTTCCGTCCATACATCTGGAGGCATGCACTTGATCAACGGCCGCAGACTGAACAGCCTACTCCAGAGAACTTTGACAGCTACACGACTGATAGCACGACAGGTCAGATTTAGAGCCGCTACAGCGGCTCTACAGTCCGTATCGTAGCCTCCTTCGTACGCCTGTTCGCAAATATTCTTGAGGACATCGGGGGCCTGTAGACACTGATGCATGACGGAGCTATACCCGCGACTCGTTGGAAAGTCTCTGTGTTTGCGACTGTTCATGAGCGAGGAATATGTCGGTAGGAGGAATTCGATTGATACCTTAGGCCGGTGATGGGTTTGCTGGCCCTCTCGGGCGAATGACGAGGATTTGTGAGGTCCAGTGGTGGTTGCCTCGCGACGAGTGGACGTTGTTCGTCCCGGCAGGCATGCACGGGAGCGACTGGAGAGGAAAGGAGTAAACTGCACACCCATCTGGCCCCCTCGCTTCGTCGTCCGCATATTAGGCATGTACATATATGGCCCGCCAAATGAAGCGGAGACTACACCCGCATGCGAATGCGAATGACAGAAGCCGCGACTGCCTTCTTGCAGTCGCACGGTTTCGATCGTATCGGCAGAACTAGGCTGCTGATGTCAACGTCCGATCCATAACGGAGAATACTGTTTCGGGGCGAGTGCGCCACATTAAAATGAGTACGGTTGCTTAGTTTGCCGAGCATTGCACGAGAGCGACATACCCTCTATACTGTTGATGTCCGGCACCGCAAATGCAAAGGAGTGAAAGGGCTCCCGCTACCGCTTCAAGTTCATGGCTCCCATGTGGTAAAGTATACTGCAGGATAGTACTGTTAGTGCGCGATCGGATCATGATGCATGTCAGGTCGCGGGATGCCTTCAAATTGCTTGCCCGGCGATCTTTTGCAGGCGATACCAGCGTTGCCTAGTTGATTCACTGAACTCGGTCAACCACCGCACCTTGGAGTGATCTCATCGGTGCCATAGCGTGACCATTGTCAAGATGTTGAACGCTCAACTAAAGATGCTATGGCACCGATTCGCAGGCTACTTGACCGGATTATCCAGGCTAAAAACTTCGGGATGGCGATAGAAAGCGCTGACCGCCGAGCACAGGGAGAATTCATCTTTCTGAAACATCGGGTTGCGTTAAGATGAATGCGTCTCTGCACTCAGGCGCTGATCAGTCTGTCGTATAGGGAATCAAGAGTCAACTAGTCAACATCAGCCATATGGATGCACGACTCACGACCATCAAGCTCGAGAGTTATCTGCTCGTCGCCTGCTGCGCTCGAAGCAGGATTTGCAGATCATTACCCACAACGTTACAAAGACACGGACCCTGTCATTTGCGCAGTGCGCGAAGTGGGCACGCGCCCGTAGTAGCACCTTGAGGTCTGAGGGGTTACACGTCTTCTTCAGTTCCGACTAGGAGCGGAGGGTTTCGTAATCCAGGAACGCGAGATTTGCAGACGACGACAACTCATCGTTTGCCCGGTAAACTCTGATTGCGAATTTGCCTCCATAGTGATGCCTTTATACATTTCGTTGGTTAACAATACCCGACCGCCAACAGATACTGGCGTGGAGAACGCTGAGAAATCAACTTCATGCGCGTAACCCAACATCGCTTACTAAGTCTTCGTCAGTAGTTTATAGCAGTGGTATCTAGGACAAAGGTCACATCGAAGATGTTTACACACTCGCCGCGGAGTTTCAGCTTCACACACGCTGGCGCAAGATGCGCTTGAACTTGCTGGCGCGCTCCCAGTAACCCACAAAATATTGTGAGCGTTATCACGACCTGGAGTGCATCTGTATTCACACCTATGTTCAACAATATCCAGGTATAGCAAAACCCAGGAACCGACTTGCACAACAAGATGAACGAAAGCACGAGGAGACAACAGAGCAAGACAGCAAGCAGGCTATGGAACAACGCCTTCGACAGCAGGGCAGCGACTGCAGGCCAGAGAGGAGAGGAAAACGAATGCAATGCAAATCAGAACGTCTCAGCATCGTATGCACCGTGACAATACTAGGATCCTTGGGAGTCGGCAGGGCTTCCTCTTCTCGCAAGATCCGTGACCGCCTTCGATAGTTGAGCATTGACGACGGTCTGTTTCTGGACCCGCGACTCCTTTCCGGCGCGTTTGAACAGTTCTGCGAACAATGTCAGAACGAACGCTCACTACACAGACGTCGGTCACTATCTACAGCCGACTGACTTACCAAGAAAGCGCTCGCCGACCCATAGCCCAAGGGGCGCATTGCCAACCGGGACGATTGCACCTTGTGATCCTGGCGTGGCCGCTGACAAAGTGTCCTTAGTAGCAGGGGCACCCAATCCAGCAGCCAGCTGCTCGCAGGTCTGAAGCATTGTCCGAGCATGGTCCCCAGCAGTATGGAGGTAGTGGGCCGCGATGAGCGCGAGGACAAGCGCACGAAGATGATTGTCTTGGGCTTTCGTCGCCATTTCCAGCGCCTGCTTTAGATGTTGCCTGCAGAAGATCAGCGGTGAGCCATTGATTGACCGCAGTCAGGAGAAAGTGTAAGACGTACTTTGCCTTGAGAATCTCGGCGGTCAAGCACGCCTCCAGGACATGCCCGACTGCTTCCAGCGAGCCGCCCATACCTCGGCACATCTTCACGACTTCCATGCCGCTCTCTACGACCGTCTGCGCTGTTTCATCGTCTGGCCATGGTTCGTCAGACTCGGAGAGCCCTTGTCGCCATGCCCCGCCCATGAGTGCTCTTCGCCGTTGTACCCCGATGCAAAGCGCAGTCTCCGCGGCCAAAGCGGCGATGTGCACGAAGCTCTCGGGCTCTGCGTGATAGGCCGCTGCTCGGTAGCACCGGAGCGCCCGCGCAGGTCTCATGAGCGCATGGGCAAGGTGAGCATGGTGTAGCGCTACACGTGCGGCGAAGAGAGGGAAGATGTCATATGTGCGCGTATGCGCGATAAGCTTGTTGAGGTTCTGCCCGACGAAGGTAGTCAGCGCTATCGGAGAATGTAGCCCAAGTGGACGGATACATACATCCTCTGCAACGTCGAATTCGCTCCGCATTATCGATACCTGAATGCGTAATGAGACTTGGCAGGACAAGCGTATGCAGAGGCATATACCGCGATGAGCTCAGACAATAAATCTGCTTTGATCCTTGCCAGACGTTCCTCAACTTCTTGTACGTCGCCGGCGCTCGCCCATGCACAGACTGCCCCACAAGAACTGATCAGCTTAGTCACAAGTCAAGTCGTTGCAGAGTACTGACATGATATCTCGCGTGTTGCTTCTGTCTCCCATGTGTTCAGTCCCTCGGTCGCGAAGACCTTCCTCTTTGGTTTTCGACCAACAGCGTCGCGCTTCGAAGCACTGCTGACGAGGAAAGCAAGCAAAAAGAGGATCCGTGGGTGTGTCACCTGAACGACAAGAGAGGGTCCTGAGGGAAGTGCGATCTGCCCGGCGCATACAATCAGCAATCACGAGAACTGGAAGCATCAATGAGACCTGCCTCGACGTAGCCCTCTGGGAACTTGTCCAGTACTTCTGAGTCAAGCAGAGCGTGCAAGTGGGACAAACGGGGAGAGACCTCGGCCGCTTCTGCCGAATGAGTATAATACACAATTGAGAGCATAAGCAGATGAACCGCCATCGCCGCCTCGAACGGGTTCTCGAACGTGATGAATTGCTCTGGGATCGGTGGCGGCTGTTGTGTCTGTCCATCTCCCTTAGCTGTTTTGCGAGGCTTGGGTGTAGACGCGGGCTCGTACGAGAGTCCGAGAACCGCTTCCGAACGCTGAAGAGCTTCGCGCACGTCTGCCCACATACCCGCAGCGACGAGGATGCGTGTGCGCAGGACACGAGCTAAAATGATGACTTGGTTGTGCGTCTGGGCCACGGCGCGGTCCTCCATCTCTTGCGCCACGTCGAGTGCTGCATGAACATCTTGCGGGCTGATGCGAGGAGATGCAGGTGGTGTGCGATTCTGCAGCTTCTCTGGGAGAGATTGCGTCTGTGCAGATCCCTTGGTGGGAGAGACGGGACTGGTGAGGAGGGTGACGAGAGCGAGTTGCGCCGAGTAGAGTATATGCGGAGGATCCGAGGGCGTCAGAGATGAGATGAGGTTCCGAATTTGGTTTCGTGCGAATCTCGTCTTGTGCTGCCATTGAGAGAGCTGAGCCTGTAGGAGTGCAAGCTGGTGTCTGTATGCGCGAAGAGAGGGGTGCTAGAGGATTAATGAGCATATGAACGCATGTAACACCATACACCAGCCACTACCTTTTGAGCGATAATTGACTATGGTCCTCGCGTAAGCCCGCCATGTACAAAGCAGTTCGATAATGCAAGACACTTACCCCCTTGCTAAGGGCTTTCTCGACCTGCGCGGTACAAGCCTCATATAGGTAACTGCAAGCGCACGCGAGGCGGAATACGCACCTCACTCTCGATACCTCTCGCCCAGACATGCTCTTCGCTCTGGCTAAAGCCGCCCGCAATCACCCGCATCCCGAGCTCTGCCAACCCCGTCCAAGCTCGACATTCGATGTCCGGTAACAACGCTGGCATCGCCAAACACCTCCTCAGGGCACTGAGACTCAGCACCAGCGAGTGTACGTAGTACTTATGATTTGGTGGATGCGCTAGGATCGACGGCAAGCTCACGAGCAGAACCGCCGGAGGTAGAGGCTTCAGATCAGGCTCCAATTCGGGCATCGTCTGAGAGCAAGGCTTAGCAGGAGAAGGAGTGCAGCCTAGCATGGCAGAACGGAGGACGGAGTCGCTACTTGATGTTAAGCTGGTGAGGTCTGAGGAGTATCCGCCGTCGCTCGCCATAGACAAGGCTGGCTGTATGCGTTGTCTTTTCAGTGGGCGGGGGTTTTCGTTCATTTGATCCGTGTCAAGAGCTGTATGAAGGGTGTTTTCGGTGCAAGCAGGGAGGCTTGATGAATGGTCGAGGAAAGAGAGCAGTATGTCAGTATTCCGATAGCCACATGCTCACGCGTCTGCGTGACACACGCGATGGCGCCACGGGGAGAAGGCGCGTGACGTAACGCGTATTGGCCGTCACGCTTCACGTCTGACGAATACTGTACTCACGAAGCAATGTAACCCTAAATTAGGGCGTAGGAAGGGGGAATTGAGGCGATGGGTGGCTGGGGACATGGGGACACAGTGCATACTATGGGTTCACCAGTAATGCAAAATCCCAAATTCTGCAACAGTAATGCAAAATTAGGTATATATCCTCCATATTTCAAGCAGTACTGCCCAATGTTTGTGCTCTGAACTCTGGCTGATCTCCTGAACATGCCTGTGAAAACCGTTCGCGAAACAATGAAGTAGTTATTGAGATCTTTGAATCTGAAGTAGGAGTAGGCACCGTCAAGAGCCATTGATGACCTTCGGCTGACACTGTTCCTGCACCAAATGCCACCAAATTCCACCGGCATATAGATACACATCTCATAACATCTGCTCTAGATTTCCGAGAAGATCGAGCAGGATTTGGAGGAGGAATGAATGTATGAGCACGAAAGCGTGACATTCAGCCACCCAGGATGGTCGGTGTCTGAAAATGAGCTTTGCCGAGGAGATCTGGATCTTGACGCCACGACGTCACTGCAGTGCGTGTCGCAGTTCCTTGTCGTCGTTGCCTTACACAGCAGGACAGCGTTCCAGCGGGATTCAGATGGGATGGCGCTCCATGCGTTTCCAAGACTGAACCAGGCGGGAACCGTCAGTGCGGCAGGTCAGGCGGAAGCCGGATGGTGCGGGGGATGTAAACCGCTTGGCTCATAGCCTGGTGGGATGGACTTGTCGGATACCCATATATGGAATCCATATCGGGAGGTTGTTATCAGCGGCGTTCGGGAACGGAATCCGGGTTCATCTAGCAGGACGCCGGGCATGAAACATTGAATTGTGCTTCCTGTGCTCAAAGGTGGACAAGCAGCGCATGCAGCCGGGGGCTTCGAGTAGTATATGAGGCTACGATGTGATATAGTATGATAAAGCCAACAATACATAGAGAGAATGGCATGATAACAAAGCGAGAACGGGGAGACGAGCGGGGATCTGAGCGCAACAATGACGAGACAGGTTCCAATGACCAGCGCGACGTCCACTCCCAGCCGAGATGCTAAGCAGTACTTCCAATGTCTCCCATCCCATCAAGGGCGACATCTCCGTCGTAGTCGTCCTCACTGCGAGAGTGTTCGCCTCCATTACTTGCAATCTGATCGATATCCAAGTCGTCATCGTCGTAAGCGTCGCCGGGGTCGGGCTCCTCGAAACCATGCTCGTCGTCCGGCACTTCTGTGCTCGCCATCCCGACGGAAGCTGATATTTCGTCCCGGGACATCGGCGGGAGTTCAGCAACGCGTATGGGGAACTTAGCAGCGTCCTTCTTGATCATTTCGCGAGCCCATCTGGTGAATTGTCAGTGGTTGTGAAGCAGACGACTGCGGAATCGACGCACTCGAGCCACTTCTCGTCTGTAACGCGCCCTTTAGTTTCGAGATCGTTGTAGAGCTTCTTCAAATGCTCTTCGACCGTCGTCCAGAAGCCCGTGTCGGCGCCCTTCAAGTTCTTCTTCTTGGAGAGAGGATCGGCGATCTCGCGCTGAATCGTCGTGGGTCATTAGCTGTTATGACATGCAGGGAAACATGCGAAACTGACCAGAAGAGCGAGGGTTCCAAGCATGGGGATAGGCACCTCTTCTGGGACGATAGGAATATGGTAGTTGTTGAGCACGTTACGGCCGAAGGATGCTAACGGGATCTTGTTCTTGCAAGACTTGAAAATCTGCAGAGATGTGTCATGATGAGCGACGGCTGTCCAATCCTCTTACGGTAAGAGACTCTAGCTTACCGACTTCCGGAATGCGCTC
Organism: Trametes cinnabarina; assembly: GCA_000765035.1. Taxonomy (NCBI): domain Eukaryota; kingdom Fungi; phylum Basidiomycota; class Agaricomycetes; order Polyporales; family Polyporaceae; genus Trametes; species Trametes cinnabarina. The sequence goes on from CCBP010000447.1 coordinate 163,586, forward strand.
TTGAGTTGCGAGCACTGATCGTCGATGTAGTGATTGAGTGTCACACGTGCTGTCATGTCCTCGCAGTAGATGCGGAGGCGCATACGCTCCGCGTTCTTCCGTATGTACTGCTAATCACAGCACGTATCAGCATGTGTGAGAACGAAGGCAAGGAAGACGTACCCGTACGAGGTTACCGATGTTGACATAACTACTGAGGGGTTTGGCGAGGTAATGCCGCACAAAGCTGCGGCAGAGCTTCTGAGTGCACAACTGCCGCGGTCAGTTGTGCGTTGAGCGCGGCGAATGTGAAACGTACCATCTGAGCCTTCGAGGGTTGCCAGGCGAGCGCGGTGCATTGCTCGATGTGGGCGAAACGCGGCTCTAAGGCCGTGATATCTCCACCGAGGGCTCCAATCTGGTTCTCCAGGCGGAGCTGCTGCATGAAGAGGACGACGAGTTTCTGATCTGTGGACATCTGTACATCTGTGAGCGCTGGGCAATGTGAAGCTTGGATGACCGCCAGCGGACTACTCACCTTGCTGAAGTTGCGGACCATGTTGCGCTGCGCGTCGAGATGGAACATCGAGATGAGAGATTCCAACTCGTGGGGTAAGAGCACACCAGAGGGGTCGTTAGTGGCGAGGCCAGCCACGTCATGGCCCATCGACGCATCCCAAGAGGTCTGGACGGTGGAGAAGGAGGGGAAACGCGCATCGATGCTGTCAAGCTCAGCCGTGCTTCGACCGTTCAACGGTGTCGCAGGCGATGAGCTGCTTTGACCTGCAGAGCCTGGAAGGGTGGGGTTGAATGCTGCATCGTGGCTGCTACTCCATCTGCCGTTCTCGCCGATGACGGAGTGCTCGGCCGTGCCCCCATGGCCTGGAGGGTTCAATGACTGAGAACGAGGTGGCACGGGCGTCGCACACGTCGACGGCGCGACTGGTGTTGTGGTACCTGGGAACCGTCGCTGGCCGTATGCATACGGATGCTGACGGACACTGCTCCCACTCGAGTTCGAGCGGATCAGCGCAGGTGATGACCGCAGCGCTCCAATGTCAATGGGAGGCAGCCGGGTCGACATAGAGTGAAAAACGTGAGGAGAGGGGCGAGTGTCGTGCAGGTCCGAGTCGCAGGTTTGAGGGGGCGATCGTTGAAGTTGCGCGCCAGTCGCGAAGCGGTTGGCAACCTCGACGAATTGGGCATGGTCTGTGGCCAACCACAACCGCGCACAGACGGCCCGCGGCTGTGGCGCACTGGGAGCCGCAGCTCGGCACGCCGTTGCTTGCACTGGACCCACAGAGCGAAGATCTGTGTCTGCGTTCAGGAGAAAGAACATCTTGAGGACTGTAATGAATTAGCTCAGGCATGGCGCAGACTCGGGACAGGTAGAATGAAAGGTATGCGGACAGCTGGATTGATACCGTTGACTGGCAAAGCACATTCAATGAGAAGCTTGGAATGATCACGCCGCGGTGCCAGGACACAGGCGACGGTGAGAAGTGGTGAGCCTGAACTTTGATTGTGCCGGGTCTATACAGATAGTAGTACTCTAAGCCGAGACGAGGAACCAGAGGATGGGAGCGCAGGGCTGGTACTGTAAATACTTGAGGTGTCCGCAGATTTCAGAGACGGTACTAGGAGGAATGCACGCTCGAGGCGTTGACGGTGGTATGGACATGGTGGGGACATGAGCAGGCGGAGATGAGAGAGAGCGCGCTCGAGACATGTTTGTGTTTGTGGGCGCCTCGAGTAAGGTTTGAACCGTGTGTGACAGAGACTGGCAAGTTCATGGACTTTGATTCCCACCGGATGTTCGTCTTGCGAGCGACTCTTCATCATCCTCCCTCTGTCTGCCCGCTGTAATATCGCCAAGCCTCCAGGTAAGCCCCTTCGCGGCGAGCAGTGTGTGTTTCTGGCACGGGCGCCGCTGTGGATGGCCCCGCGGGCTCCTGAGCCTGCAACTGTACATTGGGGAGGCGGTGGAGAGTGGAAACGGTCGGAAGTGCTGGCAGCGGTGGGAGCGGTTGGGCATACAGTGGACCACCCGCTGAGGAGGGATATGGATGGTTGACGGTCGTTGGCTGTGATGCTGAGGCCCAATGGGCCTCATATCGCCACTGACTTGGATACTCACCGGCGGAAAGCACAGTCGGTCCCGGCAGTGCACGCAAGTCGACCTGTGGTGTGGAGGGACGTGTTTGCCTTCCTCTCCGTGCCTGCCTGTTTGTAGCGCTGCCGCCTCTCGTTTTCTTCCGCTGAGCCGCTGCGGCTTTCTTCCTCTGCGCTTCATCTTTCTTCTGCTGAGCCTCTTCATCCAGTCCGGCACGTATCAGAACGGCTTCAGCAATCAGATCGTTCTCGTTCTTCCCCGGAAACCGGTCGGCACTTCGGAAGGAGTGTAGCGTCTGCGCACTCCTCAACTGTGCAAGGTTGAGGAGGAGGTCGTCCGGCTGGACCTGGTGAGTGATTTCGTCCGCTCGCTGGGTCGTTGCATATCGTTCTTGATACACGATGCGTGTTCGGCTTGCAGCGCACCCGTGTTGTGCACAATTGTGGATCGTGTTGACACTAGCAAGCAGTTCCTGCAGCGTCGGTAAGCAATGGCACACTTTTAGGAGTGGTAGGCATGAGATA
>CCBP010000449.1:0-18283 GCA_000765035.1 Trametes cinnabarina
CGTTCAAATGTGAGGCACGCACGTGGCTGCTCCAAGATATGATTGAGTCGATTGGGTGATCGACCAAATATGGCAGTATCCTACAGCAAATTTGGATGACTTCCCGTAAGCTCCTAAATCTAGAGTTGCAGGTTCTAGATTTAGACGCCCACCAAAACAGGCAGGTAAAGTGAGATCCGACGTGAGATTCAAAGTCAGTCGGCGCAGGCGCCCGATTCTAAACTTTAAGATGTAGAAGGGGGGTCCGACCCCCCCTTCTAGATTTAGAGTGAGCTCTACACGCTTCAGAATGGAAACTGGGGGCTGCAAAACAGGCAGGTGTGTAGGCGCCAAATCACAAAATTTCCATCTTTGCAAGGAGGAGCGGGCGCTCGAGGTTGCTGAGTCAGCAAATTGGAGGCGGGCGCTAGTTTGTGGCTCTCATTGAAACTCCGAATCGCATAACTCCGATTTAGAAGCAACTCTAGATTTAGGAGCTTACGGGAAGTCATCCAAAGTTTGTTTCAACTCCTCCAGAGCTTGCGGCGCTTTGTTTGTACAGGAGGTCGCGTTTAGCTAGTGCATCCAGCCGTGATCACAGTCGCTATACACAGTCAGCGCAGGAACGATCGGGGCGATACAGTCATAGACTAGCCTCTTTGTAGGAATCTCTTCCGCCATGCCAGCCCTTACCTCCATCCGGACGAGCGAAGGCAAGCTCGAGATCGTCAACCAGCTGCTCCTGCCGCATACTACCAAGTTCATCGAGATCAAGAACGTCGACGATGCCTTCGACGCAATCAAGTCCATGAAGGTTTTTCGGGATCGTTCAATTGTCCGGTCGTCCACCGCAACTCATTGCTTCCTGCGTGTAGATTCGTGGGGCACCTGCGATCGCATCTCTCGCTGCGCTCGCGGTCGCAGACCATCTCTCACGCGGTCTTCAGTCCACGCCGGTGCCGGAGTGGCTCGGCAGTGTCGATGCGCTAAAGCAGCACGTCGAAACAATCCTTGCTTATCTTTTCACCGCCCGCCCGACCGCGGTCAACCTTGGCGCTGCTACGCGCCGACTCTCTAAGACTCTCCAGGCGTCCATCGATGCGGGCAAGGACCCCCGGGCCGTCGCCCAGGATATCGTCGCGGAGGCCAAAGAGATTGATGCCGAAGACGTAGGAAGGAACAAACAGATGTCGAAGTTGGGTGGAGATTGGCTGGTCGAGCGCGTTAAGAGCGGCGGCGGTGACGGTACACAGTTGAACGTGATGACCGTCTGCAATACCGGATCTCTCGCAACTTCGGTAGGTTCCATGCGAATAGCATGTGGGAGCCTATGGAAATGCTGATTGTATGCGTCAATCAGGGATACGGCACTGCGCTGGGATTGATTACTTACCTCCATGAGACCGGGAAGCTGCAGCGGGCTTTCTATACCCAATCTACTCCGTACCATCAGGGATCCAGGTCAGTCTTGCAACACGTTTCTGCTGCTTGTCAGAACTTGTCTGACAGAACTGTACCCGTTCTTTATAGATTGACTGCGTTCGAGCTTCAGTCGCTCAACATACCCTCCACGATGCTCTGCGATAGCATGGTGGGATCACTATTCCAGCATCATAAGATCCATGCAATCGGTGAGCAGCTTGGTCCTCTGGTCTATTGCCGAGGTACAAGGTATTGACTCCGTGACAGCCGTAGGCGCCGACCGCATCGCGCGCAATGGCGACACTGCTAACAAGGTTCGTGGTGCAGCCCACCTGAACTTTCGATCCTTGACTGCAAGCTGTGCCTCGCTCACACCTTGTGCTAGGTCGGCACTTACAACGCGGCGGTACTGGCCGCGCGCCACAACATCCCATTCATCGTCGTCGCACCAGTGAGCACAGTCGACCTGGACATCGCTGATGGTGACAGGTCAGAGAACTTACAATTACATCCGTCCACGCGCGCACTCATCCCATTACACAGTATTCCAATCGAGCAGCGCCCTGCGATTGAAGCTTGTCTCGTCCGAGGCGCGCTATACCCGACGGCTCTTGACGCGCATGGAGTCAAGCAGCAGGCGACGGTTATGGTGACGCCTGAAGGACTGGACGGCGTCTACAATCCCAGCTTCGATGTTACGCCCGCCAGTCAGATCACTGCTATCGTGACCGAGAAGGGAGTTGCGGTGAAGAAGGACGGGGCGGATGTATTCGACTTGACGCCGATTGTATGATTTATATGTAGCTGTGAACCGCCGCCTCCGAAGTGCTCGGGTACCAGTAGCAGTATGCGGCGAGCGTGTGTACGATATATTAACGGGCTCCTGAGCCTTGCATTATGATGCAGCACTGGTGCTTGTACACGCACCGTCTCGCACTGCCCACTTGTACGCGGTGAGTACTGTACCCATATAAAAAGTCATGTCAAATGGGCAGTCCATGTCCGCTTCTTTCGGAGTCTTTCCATCCAAATTATAAGTATGTTCGGAGGCCGGGTCAGGGACTCCGGGCACGGCAAACATCCCTTTTTTCCACAATCCTTGACATGTATTAGAAGTAGTTGGGAACTTTTCCTGTCAGAGCGAAAACAAAGGGAATGCACTGACACGATTCTGACGGGAAAACATGCCAATCCATTCTCGGTGTTGTCAGGACCCCTGGAATCGGGGGATGTTTGCTGTGGGGGCAACTCCGGGGTGGCGTCTATAGATTATAGTAGAAGGTACGTATAGTACATGACGTTGATGTTCTTGTTCCTTGTGCGCAATCATGCCCTTCTAAATCTCTTGCATCTTGGGCTGCTGATCGCGCAGGACGCAACATGACGACTAACATTGTGGGGCAGGACCCAGCCTACCTTGTCCAAATTTCCGCAGACGACCTGCCTGGCTCAGAAACGGCTGGGAGGAAATTCAGCCACCCCACGCGGCTTACAAGGCCGCTCTGTGACCTCCGCACCGCCGAGTCGTCTCCTGAAGTGCGCATTGGCCAAGGCGCGGCGAGTAGTGGGCGATGGCTTGGGCCGTGTGCGCGTGGTCGTAGTGGAGGGAGGCGAGGAAAGAGGAGCTCGGTTGCCGGATACGCGTCTTTGGCGGATCCATTGCCTCTTATGCGGCACAGTTGAACTGTTGAACCATCCGCCACAACCGTAACCCTCTTTCCCTTTCTCCAACGCCCTCTTCCCCCGAGTCCCTGCCCATTCGCCTTGCCTTCTGCCCTCACTTTTCTTCCCTCGCCACGTCCTAGCTACCCCAGGCTCGCCATAATGAAGCTGTCCGCTCCTTTTCTCGTCCTCCTTGCCGCTCTCGGCGTCGCAGAAGCATCCAGTCATGTCAATAACGCCAGGATGGCCCGTCACCATGGCCTCGCCGCCCGCAGTGCGCACGACTCCCCCGTCATCCGCCGCGGCTCGAACGGTCGCTGCAAAGTGCATCCGACGACTAGCACTGTCAGTCCATTTGCTCGCATCTTCTGGCGGATATTCATCTAAGTGTACGGATGTGCGTGTGGCCACAGCTTGTTTCATCTTCAACGCACCATACTACCTCGACCCACCCCTCTACCCACGCAGCTGAGACAACCCACACTGCTCCCGCCGCATTGAACAACAAGGATAACAACAAGAGCTCTGGCAGCTCGAGCTCGAACTCTGGTTCGAGCGGTGGGAAGTCGGTTATCACTAACAATGGGCTCATCAAGATCACCTCGTCCTCTTGTGGTTCGCCTGGGGCCAGCAGTATGTCCAGCGTTCATCCTTGATCGTGAAGATATTTTGACGGTTGTGTGCTACAGAGGACATCACGGCTACTGCCGGTCCCAACGGCAAAATCGACTGGATGAACTGTGGTATCGAGAACGGTGGCTGGAATCCCCCCTTCGTCAAGGTGTCTGACATCGTCACGGTCGACCTGCAGGACGCCATCAAGGATCCGAACACTCCGTTCAAGGCTTGTTCGGATTACATTGACTTATTTGTCAAGTACGCCAACCAGCATGGCGGTGAGCGTTCAATTATGTATCCTCTGTGACCACTCACTGAGAGCCTGCACCTTGCAGTCCCGCCCATTCTTATTGCCTCGATTGCGATGCAGGAGAGCTCTTGCAACCGTAATGAAGTCGGTGGAGCGGGCGAGCAAGGGTTGATGCAGATCACCCAGGACAAGTGCCATGGTGCTCCTGGCGGCGACTGCAAGGATCCAGTGAGAAGCAGACAATTCTGCCTGGCGCGCCTGCATATTGAACAATTCTGCAGGACTTTAACATTAGGACGGGTACTGCGTTCTTCGCCGATACCTTGAACAGCAACGGTGGCAGTCTGCTTCTGACGCTGGGCAACTACAATGGCTGGAGGAAGGGCATGACCTACGTGAGTGTCAGAGGAGGGGCGGGGTGTCTTGTCTGTTGTCCTGATCCATTTGTAGGAGGACGCAACCGCGGCGGCGCACGGGAAGTGCTGCCTGTGCCAGAACAACCTGGACTAGTGGGTTTTCATCCCAGCGACATATCATGAACAAAGGTACTGACACATCCATACAGTCTACAACAGACCTTGAACGGGTGGGCCATGAACATCGACCCCACGGGCAGCCTACAACTCGGGAAGTTCTTCAACCTCAACATCTGCCACAACAGGGGCGGATGATGTTGCGGTCCCTCTTTCGTTGCCTTTCAGTTTATAGTTCCTCACTGTAGCGCCCTGTGGGCCTTGGTGCGACATATACCCCCGACGTCACGTCGTTGATTTCTTGCCATGTGAATGCACGTGCTTTATACGAATGTAATGCTGCGCGTACCTTGTGTGATCGGTCGCGGGTGTCGCGACAGTATGTAATGCACCGGGTGCTTGGTTGATCGCAAGCCTATCATCTATGAGGCCAGACATGACGTTATGATGTTCCGTTCGAACGAACTGCGACCTGTGAAGGCGGCAATCTGCAAGCACCCCGCGGGCGGCTACTCGCGAGGAAGGCCCCGATACCGAATGCGTACCCAGACCACTCTTTCTTTCTGATCAAACCCTTCCTCATCCAACGACGCACTCATCCCGCTACAACCTCGGTCGCCATCGAACGGTCCCGACTCTCTTTCTCGATCAGCTCGCTCTGTTCTGCGGCATCTGGTAGCTCGAACCGCCTGAGACGTTCTTAGCTACATCATCAGCATGTCCAGCTCTAGCGACGTTTCCTCTCAGCCATCCTCGCCTGGCGCATCCACCCCAGTAACCTCGCAGCCGCCTTCGCCCGCGCTCTCGAAGCTGAGCTTGCAGGATATCTCCGACGAGGCGAAGGCGGAGGCCGCGAAGCTCAAGGCCGAAGCGAACAAGGCGTTTGTTGGTACGTGCTAGCGAAGATTCCGCCGCGTCCGGCATTGGCCTAGGGTGGTTCCGCTCACCTGTATGTGTGCCACTCACGTACAGCACATGACTTCAACAAAGCCGCCGAGTTGTACACTCAGGCCATCGAGAAGAACCCGCTCGACCCTACGCTGTGGTGCAACCGCGCTTATGCGCGCATCAAACTCGAAGAGCACGGATATGGTCTCTCCGATGCCTGTGAGTCTCCCATATACGGCCCTGCGCAATTGCCTTGATGCTGAGGGCTGCGTCACGCTGCAGCGATGGCTATTGAGCTCGACCCGAATTACGCGAAGGCGTACTACCGGTACGGTCTCCTATCGGGCGTACTCACTGATCGCGGACGCGTTCCTGACGTTCCTCGAGACGAGCAACATGCTACCTTCAGACCATGAAGTACAAACAGGCGATCGCCGACTTCAAGAAGCTCTTGACCCTCGAGCCGCAGAACCAGCTCGTGCGCCAGCAACTGGATAGCACGCAGAAGATTCTGCGTAAAGTGGAGTTTGAGAAGGTAAGTGTTGGTTGAGGTGCCTGGCGTTCGGCGGGTCCTCAATCAGTCCGGGTATCACAGGCTATTGAGGTGGAAGAAGAGAAGAGCCCAGTCGAGCGCTGCTTTGAGATTATCGCTGAAGGTCAGTCGCAGTCGTGGAGGCCAACAGGTCGGTTTAGTGGTCACATAATACTGATGGTCGTGGCCGGAAGGCGGTTGCGAGGTCGATAAGACATACACAGGACCGCAACTACCTAAGGCAGATGACGGCAAGTACAGGATCACTCCTGAGTTCGTCAGGGACATGATCCAGTGGTTCAAGGACGGAAAGTCTATCCCAAGAAGGTAAGACACGAACGCTCGTGTACTCCGTGTCTGAGCGTCATTGGCTCAACGTGACGGAAGGTACGTTTGGGAGATCATCCTGGGCGCACATTCGCACTTTGTGCAAGAAGAGAGCTTGGTCAACGTCGACATCGAAGATGGCATGACCATCGATGTCATTGGCGACGTTCACGGTAGGTCTCTCTCCAGCAGTCAGCATGCGTCCCATATCGATCCTCTGGTTAGGCCAGTATTACGACTACCTACACCTCTTGTCTCTCACTGGAGAACCGAATGAGAAGCATGCCCTCCTCATGAATGGGGATCTAGTCGACCGTGGCTCGTGGTCCGTCGAGGTCATCGTGACCGCCCTCGCCTTCAAGTGTAGGTTTCTATATACTCTCTCCTGCGGATGGCTCTGGATGTTCACGGCCGGTCCGCCAGGGCTCTACCCTAAGCGCATGTACATCAACCGAGGAAACCATGAATCCAAGGAGATGAACCGCACGTATGGCTTTGAGGGCGAAGCGAAGCACAAGTTCGGCGAACAGACGTACAAGGTTGGTGCCTCTCACCGTCAACGATTCGATCGCATTTTCACGCCGTTCCACATCACAGTTATTCGCACATATTTTCACAGAAAGTAAGCTCGCGTGGTTAGACCGCTTTGGCCTCCAGGTCTGACAACAGGGATCGCAGTGCCTCTTGCCACCCTCATCTCCGCTACCAAGCCACCAGTAGGGCCCACTAAGGGTCTCATCCTATCACCTGAAGGCCGCAAGCGCTACTTCGTGGTGCACGGCGGTCTGTTCAGCAAAGATGGCGTCACACTCGATGACATCCGACAAATCAAGCGGATAGGTCAGCAACCTGGCCAAGAGGGTCTCATGTGTAAGTCGCTCTTTCATTCTCTACTGGTCTGCCCATTTTCATGGATTACACTGGTTTAGGCGAGGTAAGCTCTGTTTGAGATCGGAGGATTATCGCACCGGTTTGAGACGTGTGAAATCAGCTGCTGTGGACAGACCCCCAGGAACTCCCCGGACGAGGGCCAAGCAAACGGGTGGGTCCCTCGCTCTCTGAAACTTGCAAATGTATCATGTAACATGACGTCCGCAGGGTGTCGGAATTGCTTTTGGCCCCGACGTTACGAAGCGTTGGTGTGAAGCAAACGGGGTAACTGGTATCATCCGCAGCCATGAGGTCCGTCAAGGTGAGTTTCAGGTTTGCTCACACGTTTGTGTACGTCTGCGCGCGGTGCTAATTGGCCATAGACGGCTACTCAATCGAACACGGCGGCCTGTGCATAACGGTAGGTGCCCGCTCATGAAAAGGCCGGTCAGACTTCTCCTGATGACATCCCAATGCAGGTCTTCTCCGCCCCGAATTACGTGGACCAGGCTGGTAATAAGGGCGCCTTTGTAAGCAGCCTCACATACTCTGAAGTCAGTACAGACCTGTCCTGACTGAGTGCATGTTTCCCAGATCCGCATCGACGCAGCCGGGACGCAGCAGTACACGCAGTTCGAAGCTCAACCACACCCACCGGTAAAGCCCATGGCCTACGCGTCCGGCGGCTTGGCCAGCCTCCTTATGTAGATCCCTGCGCTTGCGAAGCTCGGGCCTATGACGTCCATCTGTATGGGTGCTTCTTCATGTTGTCTTCGATCATGCGCTGCGCTTTCATGGTACGGGCCCTCGAGGCGGTGCATGCGGACCACGGCGAACGTGGGTACGAATCGGACTATCTAGGTGTAGCGTAGTCGTTCCGAGTATGGCCGGTATTTGGCCACTATTCGTACACGTTGTAACGGCACTATTGGGTGATAAGAGCATAATCTCTGTCACCTCTCGTCCTCAACTCGGAGGTTTGACTCTGAGCAACAAGCAGCCGTGGCCGACAAGGCGGACAAGGCGGGCAGGGATCTTTCGGACGACGAGCCTCCAAGCATGACTTTCTTATTTCGTGATAGTGCGACTTGTGGATTGGACCTTCGACGCCTGTTCGGGACATTTTCATTGAACGCAGGTCGTCGTACTGTACGTGATACATATCTGAACGTAAACGGTTGCCTTTCTTGGACAAATGGGAGACGCATCAAACCAGCGCCCGACGCCTCCGGAGTTGCTGCTCTCGCACTCTTCGCCACAATCCACATCACTTCAAAGACCTACCCCGCATTCTGCATCCCTGTACGACCCATAAGTTCGTGCGACCTGGCGAAGCAGTCTTGATGGATAAGACGAAGAGAAAGCTTGCCGCCTTCTTCGAGGCCGACGATGATGAGCCTTCGTTTCCAGTGCGAAGAACTTCTGACCTGTGTCTCTTGCGCTTCCACGCTCACAGACCGTTCTCCCCGTGATTAGCAAAAGGAAATAGATGACCAGAAGAAGACGGTGTTTACGCAAGGCACTGTGCGCAAGTCAAAGAAGGAAAAGGAGAAGGAGGCGGCAGAGGCGAAGCGCAAGGAGGAAGAAGAGCAGGCTGCGAGGGCGTATGCGGAGTTCTTGGATGCCTTTCAAGGCGAGGGTGCGGACAGGAAGAAGAGCGGTTCGACGTTTGTAAAGGCCGGACAGGAAGCTGCGTATGCGCCTTCTGCTAAGGCGAATGTGGCTATGTCGCGTGCGTTCGAGCAGCCGTCCATGGTAAGTGTCGATATCCCGCACTATGAGAGCCAATATTCATGGCATGACACCGCGCTCAGCGATCGCCATCTCCTCCTCCCGCTGCCCCGAAGCCCAAAGGAAAGCGTGCAATGGATTCATTCCTTGAAGAGATCAAGAGGTGAGCCAGGAAGGGAACTCCTTGCCCACAGGCTGAATAACAGGTTTCTTCTAGGGAACAGGCCGATCGAGAGGCCAGATTGTCACGACATGGTTCGTAGCGGTGCGCTACCTTCACGTGTTTTGTCTAACGGCCATAAAGCAACACAGGGGAGATCCGTTACGTCTATTGCAGGTATTCACGAATCGTGTACTCCTGATATTCGTGTACTGATTGTTCGTGTAGCCTACGAGGGTCAGAGTGGTAGCCGAGATAGAGGTGATCCAGAGGTAGGCAATCCCTCAGGACGAATGTGCCGCTTTGCTGAAGTGCCAATCATTCAGACAACCAACCTTTTCGTAACCAACCTACCGGCGCATGTAAACGAACAAACCTTGGGAATGTTCTTCGCTCGTGCCGGCCCAGTGGGATCTGTGAGCCTACCCTATTCTTCTTTGCTAATTGCACATTCCTCACTCGTCTGTACAGGTCAAGATCATGTGGCCTCGTAGCGACGCATCAATTGGACCTGGTGCTGATATGACTGCAACACGAAGAAGCAAGAACACAGGACTTAGCGGATTTGTATCCTTCATGAAGCGCCGAGATGCTGAAGAGGCCCTCCGAGAATTCGATGGTTACGATTGGGGCGGTTCCATTTTGCGTGTGGGATGGAGCAAAGCCGTACCCATCGCGCCCAAACCAGCTTATGGTGCGTGCGCAGTCCTTCGTCATTGCGATTTGACACTGAGAATGTCTTCCCAGTTTTGAAAAGGTCGGGGTCCCGTTCTCCCTCAAGGTCAAGGTCCCCAGCCCGTCGAGATCGCGTCCGCCGACGATCTCGCTCGCGCTCTCCGTCGTACGAACGCGCCCACGAGTATGGTCGTTCTCGCGACCATCGCCTTTCCCACAGGTCCCGCAGCCGCTCCTACTCTCCCAGAGGGTCGCATTCCCCCAGACACCGACAGTCGCATCGGTTTGACGACAAACGCAGCTATTCGCCTCGCCGGCGGAGATCGCGCACGCCTCCGCCTCAGGTATTGGAAGACGACGAGGTTACGGACACGTTCATCAGAACAGTAGCCGCGGAAGTGCGCGGTCATGATGCAGAATACGAGGAAACGCTGCGAGAGCGCGAGAAAGCCAATTCGAAATACGCCTTCCTGCGCTCGGATGTAATGCCCGTTCAGTCAGTCACAGAGAGCCTTGGCACTGATCACAGTTGCACAGCATCGACGACACCGATACTACCGGTCGCTCGTCGAACGCGACGAGCCGCTCGAGCCCGAGTTCGATGATGAGGTATGCAACCGACATGCACGACTGTAAGGTCCACTCATGTCAGATCAACAGGGCTACAACTCCGTCTATTCCACCGACTCGGCGGAGGATTCTGAGCGTGAACGCGGTCGTAAGCATGAGCTGGGCAAGCTTGCGCGACGTCGGTTCGAAGCAATGCTGCGTGCGCTCTCCGGACGGCGGGGCGAGATAGCGCGGTGTATGGCATTCAGCCTCGAACACGCAGAAGCCGCTGCGGAGGTGAGGGAACGCCGGACATTGCTTGTATCCCGGTGGCTCATGCGGACTTTTCAGGTTGCGGATATCATTGTGTCATCGCTAGTCGTAGACGGCACCCCGGTGCCCCGGAAGGTCGCCCGCCTGCACCTCATTTGCGACATTCTGCACAACTCCGCAGCGCCCCTCCCCATGGCTTGGAAGTTCCGGCAGGAGTTCCAGTCCCGGCTGGGGCTCGTCTTTGACCACCTCTCCACCATCTACCACTCCTTCCCCGGCCGCATCACCGCAGAGACGTTCAAGAAGCAGATCACCTCGGTCGTGGACATCTGGGAAGACTGGATCGTCTTCCCGCCCGAGTTCACTGCCGAGCTACGCCAGCGACTCGAGGGTGCGGCGCTAAGGCAAGAGACCCCGACCGAAGAGCAGACCACGGTCGAGGTCAAGGAGACCACGCCGACCTTCTCGTCCAAGTTCAAGGCGGCCGCGTTCAAGCCAGCGGATGAAGCCAGTGTCGCCGAGCCGAGCGTGACGGCTCAGGTAGCAGATGATGACGGCGAACCCATGGACGAGGGCAGCGACGTCGATGGCAAGCCCATCGACGACGTCGATGGCGACCCGATCGACGGCGATGTTGACGGTGTTCCTCTGGAGAACGTCGACGGAGAGCCAATGGAAGACCTCGACGGCGAGCCTGTAGCAGACGTTGATGCCGAACCTATGGGGGATGATGTTGATGGTGCACCTGTGGGTCCCGCAGACGCAGACGTGGATGGGGAGCCGATGGAAGATGACCTCGACGGCGAACCGGTCGTTGTGTAGTATGTGCTTACGCTGTTACCTCGTGTGTACTATTTGTTGCTTGTTTCCCAATGGCATGCACACTCCGCGTATGCCGCACTGGCGTTATGCATGATATCGTCGCGAGGAGATCGCTCACGCAAACTGCAGACTCTTAACCCCGGTTGCAGCACGGCACTTCTAGGAGCATGTCGTATCCGCTCAAAACTGAATGAATAGTGAGTGCCTTGTGCTAGTAAATGACGGTATCGTCCATCGTTGCCCTGAATACCCAAGATGTATCTAGTCCTCCCGACGACCCCTCCCGCGGTTGTTGTTGCTGTTGGCCGTCATGTTAAGGATGGCCTCCTTCGCCGTTTCGATTGCAGTCTCGGAGCCTGATTATGCGTACGTCAGTCAACCGTCTGTCCAACACAGACGCGCACACGGTACGCGATACCTACCGACGATGACGATGGTGTTGTCGTCGCGGTTCACGGTGATGTCCGCGCCGCTCTCGTTGCGCAGCCGCGCGACGTTCGAGCCCTTCGCGCCAACGATGCGCGGGAACATCGACCGGTCGGGCAGGGTGAGGAACCCGACGTGGGTCATTTTCTCCGCGTGCTCGAGGCTCTCCTTGATGGCCTTCAGCGCGCGATCGAGCCCGGCCTGGTCGCGCGCCTTGAGCGTCCAGACGGACTCGCCCTCCTCTGCGTCCTGGTAGTTCGGCACGACCTGCCACTGCACGCCGCCCGCCGCGGCCTCCGCGTCCGGATCGTCGATGCGTGCGTCCGTGTTGCCCGCTTGGGAGGCAGGCTGTGGAGGCACAGCGGGCTTGGTAGGTTGGACAGAATGGTCGACGTGCACACCGAAGGAACGGAGCTGACGAAAGAGGTTGCCTTGCTGCGAGACGGCGTAATGGTACTTGAGAGGAACGGTAATCGTGCCAGTGACAGCTTCGGGCGCGGGAGGCTTGATCTGGGACTGAATGCGTTCACAATGTTAGAAGACCGGTGTTCACGATATGAGATGCGCGGACATACCTTGAGCTCCTCGACAGCCTTCTCACAGGCCGCGCGAGGACCAGACACCTTGACGATGTTCGCGGGCTCCACACCAGCAAGGTCAGCCGCGTTCTCGGGCTCGCCGACCTGTGTGTAGGAGCGCGATCCGGGGAATTGGAACTGTGCGCCGGTGCGGGCCTGGAGGTCGTTGAGGTGCTGGCCCCCTCGGCCGATGAGCGCACGGTGCTGGGAGACAGGTATATCAACGCCGAGAACAACGCGGTCCTTCAGCGTCTTGACGGTCTTCTCAAGCTCTGCTTTGAGCTTCGCGACCAGCTTGGGATCACCGCGGAGATGAACCTCATCCCCGGAGTCACCTTGGCGGGGGCTACAGATGGTGAGCACTCGTCAGCGTCGCGCACACACTGCCGGCAGCAACGAAGAACTGCACGCACAAGCGGATCAAGCCAGCCTGAGCCCTCGAGTCAGTAGGACCACCGCAACGGGCAATGAGGTCCTTGAGGCCCTGTCCGCCCGCACCGATGATTGTGCGGTGGAACTTGCTGGGCACCTCGACCGTCGCAGTCGTCTCTTCCTGCACCTGCTCCGAGATGGCGAGAATGGCAGCCTTGGCCTCCGTGATGGCCTTCTTGGTCCCGCGAACGGTGATGTTCGCACTAGCGCTGTCGTCAGAGGCCTTGTCGACGTCGATCTGCGCGCCAGTGTTGTCCTTGATCTCGTTGATCGTCGCGCCACCCTTACCGAGGATGCGCGCGACTGAGCGCGAGGGAACCGTGAACTTGACCACGTTGTTGGACTCCTTCTCGAACTCGACGGCCTACAGATGATTAATTTGTCAGCTACGCCACTTAAACTCACATCCATAAGTTCGGCCAAACTCACATCCATAAGTTCCTGCTTAGCCTGAGCAACGCCCTTGCGGCCACCCTTGACGAGAACCTCGTCAGCCTTGAGCTGCTCCCGGGTCTTGCCCTCTCCATCCGCATGCGCCTCGCGCGGGAACGTGATCTTCACCCCGTACTTCTCCTCCAGGCGTATAACGTACTTGCCGTTCTGGCCGATGAGCGACGAATGGTACTGGTGCGGGATTTTGAGCACCTCCGACGTCTCGTCCGCAAGCCGCTCCGCCTGCGCCTGAATGCGGCGCTTGGCTTCCTCCACGTTCTCCTTCCGCCCGACGATCTTCACGCGCGACTTCGGATGTGCCCCGCCCGCGCCACCTTTCTTCTTCTTCCCGCCGCTCACAACTTCCTTCTCCCTCTCCTTCTCCGCACCATCGGCCTCATCCGAGAAGTCGATCTTGACGCCGAGCGTGTCGCGCAGCCGGTTGACGCTCGCACCGCCAGCGCCGACGATCCGGCCCACAAACTCGCGGTCGATGTCGAACTCGACCGCGTAGCTGCTGACAATCTCGTCGTTCTTCGCATCCTCGACAATCTTTAGGATCTCGCCGACAGCGCGGTCAACGTCCGCGCTGATGCCGCGCACGAGGATGGCGTCTTCGGAGGGCTGGCCTGCCTCCGCGCCGACCTTGATAGAAAGTGTCTTGTCCTCGCCAATAATAGCGTTGAGCGTAGTGCCACTGCGGCCGACGACCGCGTCGTGCCACTTCTTCTCGACGGTGACGATCTGAGTCTTCACGTCCGCAGCGTCATGGGCCATCTTTAATAACTCTTTCTCGACGTCCTCAAGGTTCTTGGCCTTCTCCACAGGCGAAGGTGAAGCGTTAGGCGAAGTAGGGTCGTAGACGAGGAGCACCGAGGACTGCTCAGCAGATTCAGGCGGGAAGAAGACAAGGACGTTGTGAGCCTCGTGAAAGCCCTTGATCCTGTGAAAGAGCATTGTCAATCAGCACTCGCAATGCGATCTGCAACGACGTACTTCTTCGCGTTCTTGTGCGAGTTGATAATCCGGTGGACGAGCCAGTCGATCGGCACCTCCTTCGTACCGCCGAACAGCTTCCCGATGGTCGCAGAGAACTGACTGACGGCCGCATCGACCTTAGGCTTCTCACCAATGATGTCAACATTGAGCACCGACGCACGCTCCCAAGTAGCCACAGGAGGAGTGTAAACCTGAACACCCGGGTTCGTGGACGCGAGTGTCTTAGCGTAGTTGACGCGAACCATGTACGTGAGGAGCTGGCGGGAGAGCGCGATAGGGCCCGGGAGAGGGAACTCGTGAATGTACGCAGAGTTCGCCTTCTCCATGACTGCCTGCACGCCTTGACCAACGTCCGTCGCCTTGCCCCAGATCGTGATTTCCTCGCTCGGGTCCTCGGGCTTAGGCACAAGCACTGCACAGCGCGCCTTCGCCATAATCTCCTCCGCGTTCTTACCACTGAGCAGCCGGTGCTGGCGTTTGGGTAGGGTGAGCTTCAGTGGAATCGTCTCCGTTTTGAAGAACTCCACGGCGGACTTGATCGAGTCAATAACGCGCGTCACCGCGTCGCGGTCGCCGGAGACGGTGATTTCGCGCGCCCCGGCATTGAGCGAGAGGGTGATATCACCACCTTCGGCAGCGGCTTCAAACTGGGCGCGACGCGGAAGGAGGAACGGGAGGACGTGCTCGGGTATATCGCGCACGCGCTGGGTCGTACGCGAGCGCTTCGTCGCGATGATCTCGTTAAGGAGGGCCTGAGCCTCGTACGCAAGCGGTTGAGGACCGATGATCGTGATTGGTACCGTGGGCTCTTCCTCTTCATCCCCATCGACGGGGGAGGTAGGCTGAGGAGTCGCAGTGCCAGACGGAGTATGTGCGTCGCCGTTCGCATGTCCATTGGCAGGCGCGAGCGTGTCACGACGGGGGATGTCGATCTTAACGTTGGTCTGGTCGCGAACCTGCTTGAGAGTCACACCCTTGGGCCCAATGATGGTAGGGATGGTGGAAGCCGGAGCGTTGAGAGTAAGAGTGACCTGTAGGATTCGGACGTCACGTACACCGTACGGCAGAGTGAATGAACGCGGTCATACAGTCGCGAGCCGAGGGCTTGCGTCACCTGGCGCGTGTTGATGTGAGTCAAAACGGCATTACTGCCGACGCGTGGATTGACAACAACAACTTCAACACGCTGGAGGAGAGCCCGGAACTCGAGACGGCATGACTGCGGCTGCAACACAGGTAGGAAAGTAACGCACGACCGGGCTGAGCAGAGCGAGGAGGCTCTTCTTGGCCTTCTCGAGCTCCTTCTTGGACTCTGCCTTGAGATAGAAAGTGGTCTGGTGGGACTTCTGGTTCGTGGATGCGTCGAGCTTAACCTTGTACTGAGCCATAACCTGCCTCATCACCTCGCCGAGGGAGATGGGCTTGCCGTCCTTGCCCGCGGTGGAGAGATCGATGGACGAGAGGATGAAGGAGTCCGAGACGAGAGGCTGCTTCGCGGCTTGGGGCTTGATGCGAGGGCCGGCATTGGCACCCCAGGCAGGAGCGGCGGGTTTGTTACCAGGCTGGGCGGCGGGAGCCAGCGACGGGAAGGCCTCCTGGGAGTCGGTGTCGATCACGCCGTTGGAACGGGGAGCACGGGGCTTGACCGGAGAGTCGTCGACGAGACTGGGGAACGGATCCGGAGCGCCTTCGAGTTCGTGCCTCCTCTGGGAGGGCATGAGCGTGTATGACGGGGCATCTGTGCGGGGGGCGGGCCTCACCTGGAGGTCGGCAGCAGAGAGAGCCTGAGCCATGGTGGAAGTTAGTGAGTACGGGTGTCCGAAGAGCGCGAAGCCTGAGACGGGAGGATTCCTGGCGACAGCTTGTGCCGCTGTGAGGGAGGAGATGGGAGTCGAGAGCAAGGAGTGTATGCCGTTCTGACAGTCATACGTGGGCGATCCCTGCACAGGCGCTTTCCGACCCCGTGCGACCATCCTGCCTCATTCGCTCCCAGTTTGGCGGGTCCCATAAAGGTCCACATCGCTCGTACTAGACACTGTGAGTGGTGTCGGAAGGACTATACTTGTTGGGAAACAGCAGGAAACGGTGTATCGCAAACAAGGTCGGTCGCAACACACTGGCATGTATTCGTTCCCACTTCCGAGATAATTAAATTGGGAATCACGACTCTACAAATCGCAAAGTTATGAGAACAAGATGGGCTGTACATTGAATCTTGTGAATCATAAAATTGACATCCGAACATCAGGTCAGTACTTGGTAGGTTACGAGTACAGTACTTTGGGCTCAGGCGGGTCAGGAATGACCGACTTGGAGGCTCCACGACTTGAGTCAGCGGCCACCGTCGCGGGCCCATAACGGCCTATAATCAGGGTTAACATTACAAGTCAAACATCACCGATTCTACCAACGCGTTGCACATATCTCGGCGCGAGAGCATGCAGGGTGCCGGCCAGACGCGTCGAGGACGGAGGCTGGAACGAACTGGTTGTCAATGTATTGTAAGATTGGCACTAGGCTGGCAGCACGACAAGCGCCCGTTGTTCTCGCGCCAACGTGGCCGTACGAAACTTTCAAACTCCTCCCTTTACATAACTTTTGAGTTACAGATATATCGTAGACTACACTCTAATCTCCCCGGATCCACACATCCCCTCATCCCCATCCCGGGCCCATTCCCGTCTTCCATCTCCCTTTCGCCGTCCTCATAAGCCTTGCTCGACTACACGCATCGCGAACATACTCTCCAGGTCCCTCGCAGCGACCGACGGAACGGCCACATGCTCTCGCGTCATCTCTACGCGCTCTTCCTCGCGTGTCTCTTCCATCCCTTCTCTTTCCATGCCTCCGCAGAGCCTCAACGACAATCTGTGCTCGACAGTAGCCATCCTCGCAGCGGCGAGGTCAAGTCTGTCCTCGAGAGAGAACCGGTGAAGGAGGCCGCATGTGAATACATCGTGTGTCACTGCTCCTCTCGTCTGTCTACCCTGTGTCCGACGTCGATCATGCCCTTTTGCAGCCTACAGGTCCTATAGAAACCACGCAATGTGATTTTGAAACCGTCGAGAGCGCAACGGACGAGCTCTACACAGAGCTGCATGCGCTCGTCGAAACACCGTTCTTTAAATACTTCCGCGTCGACCTTTACCGTGACTGTCCGTATTGGCAGGAGAACGGTTTCTGCATGAACCGCGAGTGCGGCATCACAACAGTAGATGAGGTATGCTACTACCACCTCGTGATGATCAACCCTCCCTGACGTGCTCGCCGTATCATAGAGCGAGATACCAGAACGATGGCGAGCAGCGGAACTCAGCAAAATAGAAAGGCCGCCGGGCGACCAGGTACGTGCCCTCAACGGCCTTCAACCTTCCGATCTTCTCATTTCCTATGTAGCGAACAGAGCTCCCAGGATGCTACTACCGCGACTCGGATTACTGCTTCCTAGACGACATGACCGAGGGCGACTACATCGACCTTACGCTCAACCCGGAGCGCTTCACCGGCTACGCCGGGCCCTCTGCGCACCGCGTCTGGAAGGCCATTTACGAGGAGAACTGCTTCGGAATGTCCGAATGGGACGTCCTCCCCACGAGCTCTCCGAACGTCGCAGGGCGTCTCCCGGACAGCATGAAGAAGGCTGTCGGCGCGGACGCGATCGAGGACCCGAAGGAGTGTCTGGAGCGCAGGGTGTACTACAAGATCGTCTCGGGGTTGCATGCGAGTATCTCCACGCACATCTGCCATGACACTATGAACCAGACGACGGGTGAATGGGTGCGTGCACAAGCTCCGCCCTCCCATGCATTTGGACGCTAACTCTTCGTCTGCGGGTTTGCAGGGCCCCGACCTCAAATGCTTCATTTCGCGCGTCGCGGCCTATCCCGAACGCCTCCAGTACATCTACTTTGACGCCGTCCTCCTCCTCCGCGCGGTCGCGCGCCTCGGGCCGTACCTCACCGCGTACGACTACTGCGCCTCCGGCACGCACGAGGACGACGCGCAGACGCTCACGCGCCTCACGCGCGTCGTCGACATCGCGCGCGCGGTCGGCCGCTTCGACGAGACCGCGCTCTTCCGCGGGGCGAATGCGCAGCAGCTGAAGGAGGAGTTCAAGGAGCACTTCCGGAACGTCACGCGCATCATGGATTGCGTGGGCTGCGACAAGTGCAGGCTGGGGGGCAA
>CCBP010000449.1:18393-32237 GCA_000765035.1 Trametes cinnabarina
CAAAGGCGAACACGAACCTTCTCCAGCGCTCGGAAGTCGTCGCCCTCATCAACACCCTCCACCGACTGGTCGAGTCGCTCCACATGGTCCAGGACTTCCGCCGCATGTGGGCCGAGTCCAGCGCAGAAGAGGCCGCGCGTCTTGTTGCCGACGCTGCCGGGTCCGCTCGCAAGGTGCGTATTCTACCACCGCCTTGTTTGCCTGCAACGGAGCTGACACGTCTCCCCGCACAGCCGCGCCACTCCATTGCAGCCTCCTCTCCTGTCGGGTCCCAACGCTTCCTCCTCGACGCGCTCGAGCGCATTGCGTGTTGGGTGCGCGCGTGCCGCGACGGCACGCTCGGGTGCCTCCGCGGACTTGTTGACAGCGTGCAGGAGCTCGCGCGCGCCGCGGCACGCGTGTTCCGTCTCTCGGGGAAGGATCAGGGCCCGCGAAGCGAGCTCTGACCCAGCGTTGGAGTCTCGCGTCCTCACTCTGGTATGCGCGGACGCGTCAGTAAGTTCGGCGGGGCGCGGTATTTATTTGCATGGGAGCGCGGTCGCATATCATTTGTACAGTTATAATGACGCAGCACGCTTTGGACATAGCAGCCCTCCGAGTCCTCCGAGCATCTCACCGCGACTACCGTCCATTACCCCGGGTTGTGACAACAGGCGACGAGGTGCTCTTCAGCGGCGCCGGCTTGTATCTCTCTCGCACTCAGCCTGAGCAGTTCGGAGTCATCGGTGCCATGGCGACTGGGGTAGACTCTAGAGCATACAGCCTCGTTTGGCTGCCATGTTCATGTTTCTGCACTGGTCACAAGATGAAGAAGTTCCAGAGCGGTTGCTACCAGGTCGCTACAACCCTTCTTTCTTGATCCCTTGTGTGAGGTCTGTGCCCTAAACCATCTTTGTTTGTTGCCTGATTTGTAAATGGTGTCCCCAGGACAATTTTAGACCCTTTTGAAGCCTCTTGCGTCCTGGAGTCCTAGACTTGATCTTGCGATTTCCTGGCCAGCAGTGATTCTTGGATTTTCCATGCCATCGTGACCTGCAACCTAGAGCAACTGCAAGCGAGTGTGCAACATGGGACAGAGCATGCCCTGCATTGAGCTAGAGAGTCCAGTTGCAGCTTGCAATTGCTAGCAGAGTACGTAGAAACCATCCCAACGTCTCACATGTGTAGATAGACAAGACAATTGAGGGAACTATGCAACAGTCACTAGTTGCGGCAAAAAGATGGTGAATGAAAAAGAGGAAGGGCAGGGAGCGAAAGGCGGGCAGCAGCACTAGCGGAATACGCCCCCGTGCGGAGGGCAATAAGATAGGGATGCAGCGACATCGCGGCAAGTAACAAGGGGGCGCATAAAAGCGAATGTAATGGGAACAGGAACGGTCCGGGGGAGCAAGACTAGAATACATGCTACACGATGGCACTGTGAGGAGAATGTGGTACTGGTGGATGATGATGATGAGATGACCAACGAGACGATGCATGTACGACTAGCTACGGAAAGCTTGAACCAGCGAAAAGAGAGAGTCCGGACCCAGCGGCATAGGAGCGCTATTGAGCACAAAGATGAAGGACAGTCTACAGCGGTGTGCAGAGAGGCGCCACGGCTGGGACGGCGGGACGCGGCGCGGTCAGAACAGGCTACGTCAGCAGCACGAGCTGCGCGCCGCTCAGCGACGACCCGATCTCGAGGTGGCCCATCGAGTTGTACGCCTCGACGCCCTCGACGCTGGTCGACGGAGACGGCCGCGGCGGCACGCCGACCCACCCGCGGATCTCCGAGCTCGAGATGAGGTCATACTCTAGACACCTGCTGCCGTTCGTACCTGATCCCGCTACGGCACTTGCGCTCTGGCTGGCCGCAGCGGAAGCGGATGATGTGGCGGCGGAGGTCAAGACGCTGGCGGCGGTGGTGGAGGTCAGCACCGAGGGGAGGTACAACCGCATTTTTCCTCTTGTCGCCATTTCGGCGGAGGCGTCGGCATGCCCATAATCAACGTCGTCGCTGTCATAGAACACTGGTCTAGTGCCGTCGTTTTCATCCTGGTAGCTGTAATAGTCCTGCTCCTGGCCCTCGCGCTGCGTGAGCACGTCCGCCTGCGCGAACATCGTCGTAACGTCAAACGTGCCCTCATAGCGCGAGTCGACGCTCACACGCGTGTTGCCGAGGTTGTTCAATGCACGGAGACGCACATTCGCGGGCGCGGACGCGGGGTCGTGCATCAGCGCGAGGGTGAGCGGCGCGTTGAACGTCTCGGCGTGCGCGAGGAAGTGGGTGCCGTACGACGCATCGTCATCGTCGTCGTCGTCATCACTGCCACCAGAGGGGACATACATAGTAATGTTGGCGTTCAGCGCACTGATTCAGGTCGACCATTGAGTCATGAGGATGTGTCATGAGGATGTGTCATGCGATGTGCAGAATGAACGTTACCTGTTACCAGTGGTCAGATGCAAGTACGTCGGCGGATCAGCGGGTCCGTTATTGTATAGATGGATGTCGGCATTGATAGGGCTGATGGGAAGCACGTTAGTCAGATGCAGAGAACTGGAGTGCGTAAGACGGGACGCACGCGGAGACAGTCTCTAATGATAACAACGAATCGACGGTGAACTTGCCGTTGATCTCCGCTAACGAAGCCTTGACCACAGCTTGTGAGGCTTGTATCGACTATGCCAGGGGCACGAAGGATGTCGTAAGGATATGCATGGAATGCCTTAGAATAGAGCCGCTAAGAACATACCTGTATTGATACTTCCGACATTGCGCCACCGAGGATGACGCTTCCAAAGGTCACCGACGGATCCAGCTGCAGGTAGGTCTGCTTGAAATTCGGGAGATGGCATGTGAGTTGCGGGATGACTCGTGGTGTAGTCTTGTTCTGGGATTGCGGGAGAAGGAGGGTGATGTTGAACGACAAGCTATCTGCTCGTGTGAGATTAAAGGGTGTCTGCACAATGCCTGTCAGTTCCTGCCTCGAAAGCAGCAAAATGAGTACGTACAAAGAGGTATATGCCGCCGCCCTGGCCTGTTTGCATCAGGCATACATGGGTGGCATAGCGGAGCGCAGGCGTCGAATGATGCATGGCGACATGTACGGCGGCGTCCGAAGCTGATGGGTCGTCATTGATGCCTACCAGCAACTGACCTGAGAAATGGCTAAGGTATGTGCCATTCCCGGAGTACGTGATGTTGGTGTTGACGAAGACGGAGCCGTTCACTGGCACATGGTACTGCAGTCTGTATCGGATAGAGGTTAGGAATTTAGCACGCACGCTGATAGCAACGAAGGGGGACGCACTCTGAGCGCAACAGGGACCCAACTGGACTGTCTGTTGATGACCACGCATTACATGATTTTGCTGAGGACAGGCGCAAGGGGGCGTCGCCCAGGTTGATGGTCTTTGGTGGTAATGGATAACTATCCGCACTCCACAAATTGTATGGATTCGCCTTGACGTATGCTCTCCGTCGTAGCTTCTTAGTTGAGTGTTATGTTAGTTGAGAAGGCAGCGTACAGAGCAGGCGAAACGTACGACAACAATGAGGGGTACACCGATGGCAACAGTCAAGACGAAGTACACCACGAGGGAATACAACGCGAATCTCTTCCATCTCCGCCTGCGTGACCGCTTCTTCTTTAGTTCTGGGTAAGAGAGTGGCGTCGGCTTGAGTTGAGCCTGGGATGCCTCGTAGTCTGGTAGCGAGGGGGTGGGGGTCTGGACTCGTGTTACAGGAGCGGATTGAGCGAGGAGCTTTGAAGGCTGAGGATCTGAGTCGTCATGTTTGTCGAGACCGTCAAGGAGAATCATGATAGATACGACGACTATGAGCAAAAGCGCATCGAGGCTGGCGACGAAGGAGGACGTCGAGCGTTGAATAGAGTACGGGTGAGAGTTGGGTGAGAGTATGAGGAAGAGATGGCCGTTCGGCGTGAAACCCCTTACGGCTCTCTCCTCGGCGCTTCCCGAGCTGTCGTAAATCCTTGTGGCGTGCACGCTCGCTCGTCCATTTCGCAGCCTTTCGCGCCGGCATGCATCCTCCAAGGATGATCAACTCCCCCTGACAACATCCTCTCCTGTGGTTTTGCTGCAGACTATGCAATCCCATTCCTGAAGTCAGTGATCCCGACGACCAGCTTTCGTCGCAATTAATTGCCTTGTCTCATCTTGTGAGAGAACAGGTCTGTGGAGCGATATCAATGACTTCACCGTGGCCTTGCGTCGCCTGTTCTCTCCTATACGTGTCACTTATCCCGACCGGAATCCCTCACGACCATCGTGTCATTATGCAGCTTTCTGCTCCGGTTCCTCTCACCTTCAAAGTGTCGAGTCCATTCTCTTTAGATCGTCCTTCTCTAAAGCCTCGGGACTGATTCGGCGAGAGTTTATCCCTCATTAGCTCCAGCCACACATGCGGTACGCATGAATCGACTGAACATGGCTTTCATTCCCTCAGCTTCCTTAGGAACCTCTACTTCTATGGTCAATAGCCCGAGATGAAGCCCTCGCACATTGACTGCCGCGACATCCCGTTCCCTTTACCTCAAGCTTGTCCGAGATGCCACAACTTACAGCAATGTGTATCCCACATATGATGGACTGCGGGATGCCCTGGGCTGCTCTGGCTACTATCCTATCCCTCCCACGGCTACGCATCTTCGAGCTCAACGACTCCATCTGCAGATCACATATCGACCATCCCACGCTTCCATGCTGCACCTCTCACGTGCTACCGTCAAGTTATGGACGACTACCGCTGTTACATGTACAGTCCAGCGCAATACTCCGTGTCGTCCTGAACCAGTTGCAGGTGCGCGAGTCTCTCAAGACCCTCGAGACCCTAGAGGTATCCAGCCAATTTTACCCTGCTCGCGGAGTACCAGTGGCCGCGCCTCAGGCGACTCTTACTCCGCGGCGAGACGTGGGAAAGCGATAGGCAGCTTGTCGAGCTCTTCAGTGCCATGCCGGCGTTGGAACAACTCAAGCTGGAGCTAGCTCACCGTAGGGGACAAACTAACTGCGGCTCTGTCCTCCCGGATGGGCAGGTCCCTTGCCCTGGCCTAACCACAAGAGATTGACTGTTGCCCACCTAGACCCGGACGATCCGGTCTACTCCTGGCTTCCCGCTACTTTGCGTCATCTCGCTCTGTGTTGCTGGCCTCCCCACAACATTGGTGCATTGGGTGAGAGCGCCGTAGCCTGGTCAAGCTGAACTGGGGCTCGCCTATTCTCAACTCCACCGACATAGCCAGGATTCTCCTTCGCTGCCAGTGTGCTCATATCCAGAGCCTGGGTGTCGAGTTTCACGGAGACCACGTCGATGTTGATATCGCCCGCCTTGGCTCTTTCCAGCCTTACTGTCCATCGTTACAGACATCGAGGTGTGGCAGAAATACTGGTGGTAGGTGCTCGACTATCTTGTTCTGCACGTACAAATGCTGACAGTCACTAGCGAGAGCCTGAGATAGGCGACGCGCTGCGACCGCTCGACCGCCTGAAGTTGCTCTTCCTACCTCCTGATATCTACGATGCATCCATACGTAAAACACACTTGGTCCGACTTATCCGGAGGAGCACGCTCGGATCATGGAAATCTTTGAGCAATCCGCCAACATCCTTGCGCCTTCCCTCGGATCGTCGCTGGCGGTAGTCTCATTCCTACTGGAACGACAGTCCGAGAAGAGTTCGATGTTGTACAGGGTCTAGCATGTCAACGGACACGATCTATCGAGCTGGCACCGGGCGCTCTCAATCGGAATATCATGAGTAAACTGCTGAGTTTTGGCTTCCCGCTTCCAGACCTCGTTGACATGGCTCGAAGACCCCGCGCTGACGATGGCCCGCCATTCGTCAATCGGTACGGCCGCGTATATGCGCGCAACCACCCCTCAGAACACGACAGGATCACTCGTGTTATCGTCCTCCAAATGCCCGGTTGATTCAGACCTCAGCACACCCTACATCCAGGGGGTGACGGATGGAGGGACTCGCAGCCTCAGTGTAGACAGCCGCATTGGGCTTCCCGCGTACCGGCAGGCACGCACACCGTACGCGATGGCGACCCTTGGGGCTGTAGTCCAGCTGGGATTGTGCGGGAGAGCATTTAGTGACGACCGTCTATGTTCTGTTGTGGAAGGAAAGGTAACGACTATCACTCATCGCATTTGCTTGTGACACATACGCCATACAAATTTCGCCCCTTGCACCGCACACACGGCGAGCATTCCGGACTATTGTGCCTGCACAAATTTGGTACATAGTCGAACGGCGAGTTAACCTAGCTCATGGCTATGCGCAGCTTATGCAGTGTATTTCAGAAAAAAACATCTGTCCCGCATATGTGACGACTATTGCAGCCAAACAGTTCACATGTTTGCTTTGTATGCTTAATAGTCGTGTACTATGTTACCTTGAGCAACACAGAGTAGTGGATATGACACCATGTGCATATTCGTGACATTGGTAAAGTTCTTGTTCGACTATGTACCGAATTTGTTTGGCCACCATATTCTTGGATGTCCGCCATGACAAGGCTTCTTTGTATGCCGACTAGGACGACGACCAGTTCGAGTTTTGAGAGCCTGCAGCATTGAAGCTATGCTCGTCCGTGTTTCATTTCTACCGGAGCCGTAAACAAGGATTCGCGTGAGGGTACGGATGACATTGAAGAGCAAAGAGTCCCGCGAGGGGCGAAAGAACCTTTGCATTAAGATGGCCCTGTCGTCCAGCACTGCTCCTGGATGCCCCCACAGACGTACAAGAATACGTAGATGCCGCCAACGCTGGATAGAGAAAGTGCTTCCCAAGTTCCACGGAAACCTCGACGCGCAAGATAAGCATTATATCCCCGGCTCACGGCATGCGTAGCCCATGGATCGCTACCCACGGTCTTCGCTGTCCAAGAGGCGTTGCGAGCACCAAAACCGACAGCTCAGTCAGCAGCACCGTGCAGAACCCAATGAGGACGCCTGCAAATCGCCTGCAGAAAGCACTCGTGCCAGAGCAGCATGCTCGTCGTGTCAGCCAGAGCTCCAAATTCCAGATAGCAGTAGCCGAATTCCAGATTGCGTGGAACCGTGGGCGATGGAGCACGTCGCGGTGATGGTCGAGGGCAGCCAAAGAGTGCAGCGCGACCCAATGAGCAGGAGAGCATGACTCGTGTGCGGGGGAGACCATGAGCGCCTTTGCATCGCGACGTCCGCGATTGGGCCTCTGCCTTCGGTTACGCAGAGGTCCCATCGCCTCGCTGTGCTCGAGATGTGTCGCCGTCGACAGGGTCTGTGGACAGATATCTCCCAGCAGCTCCCAGCGCGAGTCGGACGTTCGGTGGACGCTGGGCGGTGTGCGGACGAGGAATGGCGCTCAAATTTCCGGGAGCAAGTCAAAGCGCGTCGATTGCGTGATCTCCTCCTCACTCTTCCTCATCCTATAAAAGTCAGCACGGGAAGCGCAGAGATGGACAAGCACACACCGCCAGATCCTCTATCTCACCCTCACACCTTGTTCGAGGTTGCAGCCAGCCCGTTCTTCGCACAGTCGTCGCATTATATCGAAGGGAAGTCGAAAGATGGCCAATGCTCCCCACGGCGGTGTTCTTAAGGTCGGTCTCGCTGCTCCCCTGCGCCGCAACAT
The DNA here is from genome assembly GCA_000765035.1 of Trametes cinnabarina. Lineage (NCBI taxonomy): Eukaryota > Fungi > Basidiomycota > Agaricomycetes > Polyporales > Polyporaceae > Trametes > Trametes cinnabarina. The sequence continues at coordinate 26,023 of CCBP010000449.1, forward strand.
CAAGCACGTCATTAAACGCCATTTCATAGGACCTTGTTGCGAGAGACGAACCCTTGCGCGACAACCTCAAGGCTGAGGCGCACACTCTCCCCGATATCGTACTCACTGAGGTGTGTTCGGCAACGGTCAGCACACTGAACGCCTCGCTGACGATGATGTCATATGCAGAGGCAACTATGCGACCTTGAGCTCATCATAAACGGTGGCTTCAGCCCTCTCGAGGGCTTCATGACTGAGGCCGACTACAAGGGGTCAGTGCTATTTGTCAAGACGTGCGGAGTCGTCGGGCTAATGCCTCCGCAGTGTCGTAGACAACCTCCGCCTCGCTGATGGCACCCTCTTCCCCATACCCATTACCCTTGATGTCTCTCGTGAAGACATCGACCGTCTTTCTATTTCTTCTGGCTCACGCATCGCTCTCCGCGACCCTCGTGATGACGAGGCTCTCGCCATCATCACTGGTGAGGCTGAATCCTTCGTGTTGCCATTACCAACGTACTGATGAACGACAATAGTCGAGGATGTCTACCGCCCCGACCAGGTCAAGGAGGCCATCCAGGTCTTCGGTGCTGACGACCCCGCACACCCTTCTGTTGCATACCTCCGCAACAAGGTCAAGGAGTACTACATCGGTGGCAAGGTGCAGGCCATCCAGCCCCCCAACCACTTCGACTACGTCGCTCTGCGCTGTAAGTATATCGGTGTGATGTCTAACGTATGGGATTCTAATAACACGTTCAGACACCCCCGCCGAGCTCCGCGCGCACTTTAAGAAGCTTGCATGGCGTCGCGTTGTCGCGTTTCAGACCCGCAACCCAATGCACCGCGCCCACCGCGAGCTGACCGTCCGCGCCGCCCGCCAACGCCAAGCGAACGTGCTCATCCACCCCGTCGTTGGACTCACCAAGCCGGGCGACGTCGACCACTACACGCGCGTGCGTGTGTACGAGGCGATCATGGCGAAGTACCCGAACGGGATGGGCCATCTTGCTCTCCTCCCGCTCGCGATGCGCATGGCAGGCCCGCGCGAGGCGGTCTGGCACGCGATCATCCGCAAGAATTTCGGCGCGACGCACTTCATCGTTGGCCGCGACCACGCGGGGCCGGGCAAGAACTCGCAGGGGAAGGACTTCTACGGACCGTACGACGCGCAGGACCTTGTCATGAAATACCACGAGGAGCTCCAGATCGAGATGGTGCCGTTCCAGCAGATGACGTACCTCCCGTCCACGGACGAATACCAGCCCGCCGACGAGGTACCCAAGGGCGTACAGACCCTCGACATCTCTGGCACTGAGCTTCGGCGCCGCCTCAAGACCGGTGCTTCCATCCCTGACTGGTTCAGCTACGAGTACGTCAATCTGCTTTATGCGCGCAGGAGCGCCTGACTAACGCTGCGTCAATAGCGCCGTCGTGAAGACGCTTCGCGAGAGTTACCCTCCGCGTGCGAAGCAGGGCTTCGTCGTCTTCCTCACTGGCCTGCATGGCTCTGGCAAGGACACAATTGCCAAGGCCCTCCAGGTCACTCTCAACCAGCAGGGCGGACGCAGCGTCTCGCTTCTGCTCGGCGATACCATCCGTCCTGACCTTGATACCCGTATGTCATCGTCACATTTCCCTCATCACTGCAGCTAGCGTACTGACAATTCCCTCTAAGCCTTCACTGCTACCCCTGAGGAGCACTCCAAAAACCTTCAGCGGCTTGCGTTTGTCGCCGCCGAGCTCGCTCGCGCCGGCGCAGCTGTCATCCTCGCCCCCAACGCATACAAGCAGGCCGCGCGCGACACGATCAAGGACACAATTCTGCACCAGGCAGGTCCTGGTGGGAACTTCTTCGGCGTGCACGTCGCGACGCCGCTCGAGCACTGCGAGGCGAATGACCGCAAGGCCGTGTACGCGCGCGCGCGCAAGGGCGAGATTCGCGGTGTGCCAGGCGTCGACGTGGTCTTCGAGCCTGTCGAGCGGCCGCAATTGACGGTAGACGTGACGAAGCAGAACATCCCGGAGATCGTGCACAGTACGTCGGGTTTGACGGTGGATCTGTGCCAGCTCTTGCTGACGGCCCTTTCTTTGTTAGGCATCGTCCTACTCCTTGAGACGGAATCACTGCTCTGATGCCGGCCAACCGACGATAACCTTCCACACGACTGTGTCGCTGCCTGTGCATGACATTGCATGGTATTATAGCACAGGTATCGGCATTCTGCCGGTCTGTTTACGGTCTCCATTGGTAATTCCTCCTCGTCTTCTTGCGCTTGGCATCTTGTAGAGATCGCGCAAGTGACAATCTCATGGGATGTGCTGTTGTATGTAATATTTAGAGGAACTTGTACAGCACGTAGTATGTGCAACTAATTTTCGATGCTAAGCATGAAACTCTCACTTGGACACCGGATGAATACCAGTGGATTTCGAATCGGCTGCGGTTGCAGTGCGGCTGCATCATATGGGTGCCATATTCGGCAAGTATCCTGTTCAGCGTGATGTCGCCTGACGCCTTGCCTTCATCCCGACCACCACGACCGGAAATAGAACTCAGGCAGCACGCAACCTTATGAGCCATTTTACAGCTCTGCCAGCGTCGAAATGCATGCATGCTCCATTCTGTGTTTCACTCGGCTTTGGTCGACCAAGCAGGTTGAAAGCCAGAGCCAGATCTGGAGGAACGGTGCGTCGCATTTTCGTTCCTGCTTGCATCTTGATCTGAGACCACTTTGCGTTCAAATTCGTAGGCCGAGCCCTCCTGGCGACGGACAGCATTCCTCGCACGTCCGACTGCCCCAGGTTTCCAGTGCGGCCGCACGCGGCACGACAGTCATGGCGCTTTGCGCAGCTGCGGTGTCACAATCAAGCATTCATGATGCGTCCGCCGCGCGCGTCCGCCCTCGCCGTCGCGGCTCTCGGAGGTGGCGGAATTCGCAAACAGTTGGAAATGGGCGAATGACCGGGCCCTTGTCTCACAGCGATGGGACGAATTGAGCTCGACGCGAGCGTCCTCAAGTACGCAGGCCCGACAGGCAGGTGCGGGCGAGTGGCCCTACGTTCCTTCCTTCCTCCCTTGTGCCCTTCCTCTGCCTTGTCCTGCATAACTGATTTGCCTGTCGGCTTTCTTGCGTCCCTCATTCATCTGCGCTTGTATATTTTCACTCTTGTGCCCTATTGTGAACTGCGATGATGGGCTGGCCTTCTGCACTGTTTATGCTGGTTTCGATGCTGGTGGGGGAGTATGGTGCGGAGGCCATCAGGGTGCCCATTCAGGGCCAGCGACGCTCAGGAAAGTGGTGGCAGTCGCTGGGTGGAGTGGTGAACGAGAGAAGGACCATGGTGGGGATCGTCGATCTCCAGAACGCGGGAGATTTGCAGTACTACATGAACGTGACGCTCGGCGAGAGGCAGTTCCGAGTGCTGGTAGACAGTGGCAGGTAAGCGTTGTGCTGGATGATACACTTATCTGAGAATACTGACATGCACTTTGTAATAGTGCAGATCTCTGGGTTGCGGGGGACGTGATTGAGTCTTCTTCGACGGGTCACAATGCAACCATCCATTATAGTGACGGAGTTGTTGAAGGTACGTTCTGCGTGGTGGTGGGCAGCGGTGACATAGAGCCTCATACAATACGCTGTAGGCGATGTCAGGACCGCTGCCCTTCAGATTCAAGGATATACCATTCCGGATCAGGCATACAGTGAGCGCTCCGATCCTCATTTTTAGGAGCATGGTTGCTGATGCAAGAGACTCGCAGTTTCCGAAGACGTCGACTCCGTCCACCGAGACGGGCAGGGCATCCTCGGTCTGGGGCCAAGCCGCCTCTCGTCGGTGCTCGCCAGCCTAGGCAGTTCTGCGGGTGACCCTCCTCTCGACAGGCTTTTCCGTCAGACGACCTCTTTGCCGACATACATCTCTATCTTGCTCGGTCGTTCGAACGATCCTGACAGCGACATCCCTGGTCAGCTCACCATCGGTGAGGTCCTGGAAGAGTACGAAGATGTCAAGACGAGCCCGCAGCTGCCAATCGAAAGAATCGACTGGGACCAGCACTGGATGGTTTCCTTGGACAAGAGCGGCATTATTGGTCCCGATGGAAAACCTATCGCCGCTTCTGTGACCAAGCAGCTCAATGTGATCTTCGACTCTGGATACACGCTCCCACAAGTGCCTAAGTGAGCTCTCTGTGTTGACTTGCGTCACCCCGGATGCTTACTTGTCGCCAAGGTCTGTTGCAGACGCCATCTATTCGCGAGTACCTGGAGCGAGATACGTCAATATTTCTGCGACCGCGACGCCCGTCTGGACCCTTCCATGCACTACGGAACTCAACATCACATTCAAGTTCGGTGGCATTTCGTATCCAGTACATCCGTTAGACACGGTCATGGACGACTTGCACGGCCCATTGGATGACACCGGAAAGCCTTCGTGCGTTGGGGCGTTCCAGCCAATGACCGCTGATGAGCCGTACGATATCGTCCTGGGCATGGCTTTTCGTACGTACCCAACACGAACATAATGGCAGCCTTGCTAATGTTGCGGCGCGCAGTCCGCAACGCATACATCCTCATGAGCTTTGGCAACTTTGTGGATGGGACGGCGACTCAGGCGGACCAGCCCTACGTGCAGCTCCGTTCGATCACCGACCCCGCCGAAGCGCATCAAGACTTCGTCCAACAGCGCCTTAACGGCATCGATACCACGGGCTCGCAGAAGCTCCTCCCGCCCAGCGACGCGGACAACACACAGGTCACCATCACTGTGCAGCAGAAGCTGAAGCCGTACATTCCCTGGATCATCAGCGCGAGCATCCTCGGCGGGCTCCTGCTCGTATTCCTGGTCGCTTATTTTTTTATCTGGCGCTCCGGTCGAAGGTACCGTCGATTGCACGAACCTGCCCCTTGTGGCGTTGGGGTCGACGAAAAACCGTCCCTGCGTCACCTCCAGTCGGAGACGCCGTCTGAGGCGACGTTCCTTATCCCCGAGAAGGGCCTCCCGAACCCGTATGAAAGGGATACCGAGGCGCATGCGGAGGCGCTCTCGCGTAAGGTGGGCGCGGGCGACTTGACGCCTAACCGGAGGCCATACCAGACCAGGAGCATCTTCTCCGCGCGGGAGTCGTCGTCAGCTTCGGATACCGTGCGACTCCTACCTAACCCACCAAAGAGCGCCGTATCGTACGTTTCTTCCGTCGGCGGAGCTCAAAGGAAACCGCTGCCCTGTGTTTACGTCGGCGTATCCGAGACGTCGTCGCCGCAGAGCTTGTCGCCCGAGGTGCATGACAGGCCTCTGCCGGACCCGTATGCTTCGGGGCAGACACCGCGCGTTGCTGAGATGTTCGATATCTCCCGCTCGCGGAACTCTTCCATCTACACGCTCCCCCCGCTGCAGTTCTCTGCAGTTTCTCTCAGCGTAGGTCCCCCGGTTTCAAGCGCTGCGTCGCAGCACCGCAAGTCCCTGCAGCAATAACTTATGTATTTAGATGCCTGTGATACCGGGCCGTCCGCTCTCTCCGTTACCCTCGTCCATAGGTCTATTTTACCCACCCATTTGTATTTATAGCATCGTGATATAGTTACCTCCAGTTGCAGTACCCTAGTTCATTCCCTCTCGCGCCGTCTCAATAACTGAAGTTATGACCGCCCGGGCAAACCCAACCGCTTTCCGATGACATCGATCTCGAGAACAGCTCGAATCAGCTCTGCGCATTCCTAGCTCTGTGAGTCTCTTAGCTCTGGAAACTACGTGTTCATAATCAACTATTGCATTGTTTGTGTGTGTGTGGGCGGGGGGGGGNGGGNGGNNTNTNTATACTACTTACGTTACGTACGTACGTACGACGACCGACCACGACGACGTACGTACGTTACGTTACGTTACGTTACGTTACCTACCTACCGTACCGTACGTACGGTACGGTACCGTACCGACCGTACCCGTACCCGTTACCGTTACCGTTACCGTACGTACGTACGTAGTTAGTTAGTACGTACGTCGTCGTCGTACGTACGTACGTACGTACGTACGTCGTCGTCGTCGTCGCCGCCGCCGTCGTCGTCGTGTCGTCGTCTCTACCGTACCGTACGTACGTACGTACGTACCGTACCGTACGTACGTACGTACGACGACGACGACGTACGTACGTACGTACGTACGTACGTACGTAACGTAACGTAACGTAACGTACGTACGACGACGACGACGACGACGACGGAGGAGGAGNG
>CCBP010000449.1:43621-53884 GCA_000765035.1 Trametes cinnabarina
TGTGCGAGCGCGCGCGGTCGCGGCCAAAGGACACGAGGCGGATGCGTTTGGAGGGCTCGAGGAGTTCTCGCTTGGGTCCCACGCTGACGGGGACAGGCGCACGCTCCGCGTCTGCGTCGCCGAGGAGAGCGGGGTCGATGAATTGCGAAAGGAGGTCTGTGACGAGCACTCCCAGGGCTACGCCGAGGACGGTGCACGCTGTCTGAACGACGTCCGACTCTCGGACGTAGTCGATGACGAGCTTTGCGGCGACGCCTAGGACGACGACGAGGACTACTTGAGGTAACTGAGTGAGGGTGTTTTGTATGAGAACACCGTGGAAAAGGCCGTTGAGGAGGAAGTCGGGGGTGGAAGGCGTATGTGTCGGGTCGGGGAGGAGGGTATTGATGAAGACGCGCGCGCCGAGGGCGAAAAGGAGCGGTAGACCAGTCGTGAGTTGCATAGAAGTCAGGAATGATCATACAGGCATGAGGTGGGTATCCACGGCTGGCGACTGACTCGCGACAGCGAGCACGACGACTAGCGCGACGAGCAGGAGGAAGAAGAGAGCTGCAGAAAGCGCCTAGACACGCTGGGAACTCGAACCTCACGTCGACAATACGCGAGGCCAGCACGTGGGCTTGGCGCGCACACAATCACTTCCACGAGAGCATGCATAGACATTACAGAGAGAGGCATAGTAGCGTACAGCAGCAGACATAGTAATACAAGTGCCCATACTCATAGCTCCGTGTCGACGTAGTTGGCCATGGGGTCCTCTGTGTGTCGCCGGTTCATTCGGTAGGCCTCTGGGAACGATGTGAGACAGTACTCAATAATCAAGAGGCACACGAACTTACCGAGCTCCTCCTCCGTAACTTCATAGCTGCTCTTCGCCTTCTTCCCGAAGCGATCTCCATCATCCTCGCCCCTCGCCTTGCGCTTCCGCTCCTCGTTGATCGCCTGAGCAAGCTTCTCCTTGTCCAGAGCAAGCTCGCCTTCGCCAAGCCGCTTCTTTGAGAACAGTTCTTCCGCCTTCTTCTTCCTGTCATCGACACTGTCGGGTACAGGCGCAGGAGGTGGAGGTGGAGGCATAGACGATGATGAAGGCGGGGCCTGGAGGAGGTTCTTCGCACTGGACTCCTCGGCCGCCTTGATACCAGCCTCGCCAGTACAGTACGACATGTGTATTGAGGAATGGCAGCATGCGTAGCCCCACTGGCCCGTAGCCGCATCGTACCATGAACCCCACACAGCTGTGTGGTTGTTGATGTAGACTAGAGAAGGCACGGTCAGTTCACTCAGCAATATGCAGGACGGGTGCACCCGACATACCATCTTCAGGGTACTTGGACTTGGCTTTGGCACGCTCTTTGCCTTTGATAACCTGACCCGTCCGCGAGTACTCGACGTACTCCTCTGTTTGTCCCAAAAGCAGCTCCTTCGGGGCCTTCTCCAGGTACTCCTCGCCGCCGTACTTGGAGAGGATGCTGACTTTTGTCGTGTCCTTCAGCTCCTCCTTCTTCTTGATGTACTCCTTGTGAAGCAGCTGCCCTTGAGTGGGCAGGGCGTTGATATGAACATCGTTTCCTCGCTGCGCAGCATTCCACGCAAAGAGCTGCAGCTTCTGAACTTCAGGAGCCTCTCCCGAGTAGCGAAGGAAGTTGTCTCCGGCGAATCTTGCCTGACCTGGTATTAGCGAAAGGCACAAAGCGTAGAGGTGCTTAGACTCACCTCCTCTGGAGGGACATTCTTGAGGGGGTTGTCACGCATGGACCGGGTCTTGGGGTCGTAGTAGGCACTTGATGGGTCGAGGTTGATGAGGTACTTGGCCGTATCCTCACGAATACGCAAATTCCGGACGGTGATACGTGTCTTGGTGTCCAGCTTCTGCCCGACCGCATCCGCCGCCTCGGCATACTTGTCTTGATCCTCATCCTCGTCCTCGCTGCTCCCAAAGTCGTCGTCCTTGCCCTCGCCCTTCTCCTTGCCCGCCTTGGCAACCTTCCGCACCGCGGCGAGGTCCGTCGTAGTCCGCTTGTCGATCTCCTCTTCGCGCAGCTTCTGCCGCATCGCCTCGATCGCCTCGTACTCCTCGTACACCCGCTTGTGCTCCGCGGGGTCGTACCCGTTCCACCTGTCGCGCTTCGCGTCGTAGCCCGCGGCGACCTCTTGAATGACCTCGTCCGGAGCGATGTCCTTGTTCGTGTACTTTGCGCCCTTCTTCCGCGGCCGCTCGAGGCAATCCTGCTTCTTGTGCGTCATGGCGCCGCAATTCTCGCACGCGCCCTTGCGGTATTTCTTCGCAGCGGGCCCAGCCTTCGCGCCGCGGTCGTACCAGTTATCGAGCTTGTCGGAGGAGCGGTCGTATTCGGGGATACGTTGGTGGCTTAGTGAGGGGGCACCGGTGTCGAGGTACCATGGTGCTTGGGCGATGTATTCTACAGTTTGGGAATGTTATACGCATGTTGGTATGTTAAAAGGATGTCATGAAGTACGCACGAGGGATGTGAGGGTTGATGGGCTTGCCCTCCTCATCGAGGGCAGCCGGAGCAGTACCCGCTTTCCGAGCCGCATCGAGGTCTTTCTGCCGCCTGAACTCCTCTCGAGAGAGCTTGCCAGTACCTGAAAGGCAGTCATGAGCACGCTGAGCAGGATCAAGCAGACAAAGAGCTCCAAACCTGTGGCAGATGCCATGATGGATGATAAGTCAGACGAAGAAAGAGGTCAAGGAGTGGGATGCTCAGCGGCCACGGACTGGGGGTGGACTGCATTAGACGCCCCTAGTATAAGCAGCGGGAAAAAGAAAAGGCGTTGACAGTGACGAGATTCGAACTCGCGCGGGAAACCCATCACGGTTTTGCACATGGGCCTAAACGTGACGCCGTAACCACTTGGCTACACTGCCATGACATATCAGCTTTCCGTTGCACCCATGAAACCTTTTTATGAAAACTAGGTGACATTGCAATCATCTCTATCATTACATCAAGTTTGTTCTTTGAGACGGTCAACAGCTAACAGTTGGTAGTATGGTGGAGGAGAGCGAGGAACAAAGTGGCAGTCAAGTCAAGACCAACCGGGGATCATGGTGATCAGCGAACACGCGCGCGAGCGGAGGACAAGATGAGAACCGACATGATATTGCGACAAAGCCGAAGCCAAGGGACCTGCAGAGCATACTGGGAGAGGATATATCAAATATAGTGCAGGATCGAGATGGGGGAGACAGGTACATGCGACGACGCAAAAAAGGTAACGAAGAATCTGTGGTGACCGTCCGACATGACAGAAAGGGAGGAGCCTGGGGATATACTTTACTACGCCTATGCGTCGGAGGAGTTGAGCGACAGGCTCGACATTGAATGATCCAGCGACGGTTGTTCGCTCCGGCTCGAACCTGGTCTTGATGCGCTGTTGCTGACACGAAGTGTTCATCAGTCAAGTCATGCCAGGTACGGGCGAAGGATTGCCTTGCGCGTACCTGTGGTTCTTGGTGTTCTTCCAGCCCCAAACCTTGCGCATCCAGTACGCCATATCCACTTTCTGCTGCATCATTGTCACAATCCAGGGGTGCTGCAGCATCTCCTTTGGTGATGGGCGCAGAGTGGGGTCACGCGTCAATCTGGACATGCAGTCGTGATCATCAGTACGAGCGGCGGGAAAGGCAGGCTGCAATGTCCACCCACGCTTTCTTGATAAAGTCCTTCATCTCAGAGCTGTATACGATCCCATCCTCGTCTTCGAGCTCGGGAGGCTGCCATGGGAAAGATAGACACGCGGGAGAAGGTCATCAGCTCCAAGAAGTCCCGCGGATGGCAGAGAAGCCACAAAACGCAAGCGCACGCACCTCGTTCTGGGTGATATACATCATCAGCTCGATCGCAGCAAGATCGTTAGGGAATGGGAATCTGTTTGTCACGAGCTCGAGCAGCGAGATGCCGGTGGACCAGACGTCTGATCGAATCGTGTATTCGACGCCCGAGAGGCGTTCCGGCTATATCAGCATCAGGAACAATGAGCCAGACCTTCGCAAGCCGCGCTCAAAACACAGATCACTCACCGCCATGTACAGGCTCGTCCCCGTAAATGTCCCGGCCACCGAGTTGATCAGCTCCCCTGAAACACCGAAGTCGCACAGCTTGACAACGCCCTCTCTGGTAAGGAGGATGTTGGGAGGCTTGATGTCGCGGTGGATCGTCTTCAGCGAGTGCAGGTACGCAAGCCCTTGGAGGATCTTTTCAGACGCAGTCCCAGACAATGTTAGCGATCGCTCAACAGCGGCGCCCCGTCTCGCCCTGATGGGCCCAACGAAGCCGCCGGATGAGAAGAGGGGAAGCAGCAAAGTAGACGCACCCCCTCCGCAAGCCGCCCCGCGACCTTCTCACCGACCCTACCGCCGATCTCTTTCATGCGCTTTCCGACGGACTCTAGAGAGCCACCCTCGCCGTACTCCATGAGCACCTTGACCTCGCTGCTGCTCGGGCTGATGTACGCGCCATAGAAGTGGATGATATTGACGTGCGAGGTGCTAGACGTGATCTTGATCTCACGCAGCAATTGCTTCATGGGGGCCTCGAGCGTCGTGATCGTCTTGCGCGCCATGACAAGCCCCGTCCGCTTGTCGCGCACCTTGTGAACTGCACCGCCCGCGCCCTCGCCAAGGCGACCCAGCTCCTCGAGGACGTCGTCGGACCATTGATCATACTCCTCAACCGTCTGCCGCAGGTTGTCAATCGAGACGGTTGATGGAGGACATGGCCGCGGCGAGATGGTGGCTTCCGGTCTAATCGTGGGCTCGCTAGAGTTGTCGCTGTGCGTTTGCGGTGCAGGGGATGCTGCTTGGCGCTGGGGCCCGCCGATTGGATACGGGTTGATATCCTTGGGGATGTTGTTGAAGTCGATCTTCGGAAACGCGATTTTTCGCCTCGGCGAAGAGCTCGGTACCAGCGGTGTAGGCGGCGATAAGTTAGCTGTGGGTGTTGGTGACCGTGATAGAGACGGAACAGGTGTGGGGGCGGATAGCATCGCGGAACCGTTGGGAGATTCTCTGGGACCCTTGCGGATGTTGAGAGGAGCAACCTCATTCACGGCATAAGGTGCTGGTGACGACGGGCGGTGGAGAGTGCGAGGACCGAGCGGCCGCGCTGAACTAGAGTGAAGCGACTGCATCGACGAGGACGACGTCGGGACGAAGAGACGGGAAGTGCGAGTGAGGAGGAGGAGGAGGTTGCAACGGCAGTTAAGCGCGAGCCTCGATTCGATCGAGTGCTATAATAGACGCCACAAGGATCTCGCCCACGTGGCCATGGCACTTTCCCTTCGCCGGGTCTCATATCGCCGCCCGCCTGGTAATACTCCCTCATGTGTTCCCGCATTCGCAGAAACGAAGAGAGATCGCGACTCGAGCTACGACAAGAACGGCACAAAACATCTCACCTCGTCTTCGCTTCGTGCATCGACGCGTCATCATGGTCTGAATGGGTGTAATCTACTGTACACGGACTATCGATAACTTACACGCCGCATGAGCCCACGTTGATTCTATTTACAGGGTGATAATTCGCTACTGTACTGACCGGGTCCACGGCACAACCAAATGCAAGCCTCGCGATCGAAAGAAAAATACAGTGCGTACACGCGTTCAGGTGCTTCACATAACATGCATGCAACGAATGCCGGAGAAATGACAGACCGATTCCAAGAGAAAAGGAGACAACTTTACACGACGCTGCACCGCTCCCGGGTGCGCATGCGTAATCTATAACAGAACGGCCATGTCACATCTGTCAGCGCGCGGTGCCGAAAGCGAGTCAGGCTTACCTCTGGGCATAGGTCTTCACGACTTCACCATCATACCACCGTCCACGCGTTCAGCACCGTGAACGGTGTTGCTCGTGCCAAATCTGCCGCCTCTTGCTTTCCTTCCGCTGCCACCGCGCTTCTGTCCCCTACCCCGACCACTTGCATGACGTTGACCGCCGTCATCCTCACTGATCAAGTTCGCGCCGCCCTGACGACGCTGCGCTTCTCTGACGGGCTGTGCTTTGCCCCGCCCTACCGGCCCGGGTGTCCTCGGTGGAATGCCTAGGATCTTGATATTCGCCGCGATGTCCTTGCACTGGCCAACAGGTGCCTCAGTCGCGGCCATACCATGTTGGAGACCATGAGTTTCGCTTGGTAGATTCAAGGACGGAGCGCTAGCTTTTGACCGACCCGAAGCTGATAGATATAGATGCAGCCCAGCAGCCCCAGACTCCGCCCGGCCAGCACCGACGCGAGCACGACTTGCCTCAGGCGCCATGCGGCCGTCGCTGACGGGTTGCTCTTCCTCTGGCACGATAGAGAGCCGACGTTGCATCAACTTATTGAGGGGAATCGAGCGGGAATATGGCGATAGTCCAAGGGGCTCACGCGGGGAAGTGGGAGAGAGAGGCCCTATTGCGTTAGCCACCTCTGTGCGTAGATGCCGGTCTTTCACCGCCCCGGTACGAGACGCGCTGTAAGGTGTGTTCGGGGGAGGTTTCGGCACTACAGGCGATTGAGCCACACCACGCACAGGAGACGATGCATGACGATCTGTACGGTTTCCAGAGGCTACGGGTTGATGATCTGCAGAATGGTGATCCAGACGTCGACGGGCATAATCAGCAGCTAGTCGGGGTGGGAGTCTGGAGGGATTGCCATTGATTTGAGCTGCAGGGGCCAAGCCGTTCGGATGTATCTTCCTAGAGCTAGCCAAGTAATCAGCCATGCCGTTCGCTGTAGGTCCTCGACCGTAAAGCCCGTTGTCAAGCCCAGAGAGGTAAGCCTGTGACGATACGTAGTTTTGACCAAGCTGAGACAAGCCAGCAGCAGCGAGAAGCTCCGGAGAGAGGAGAACACCTTGGTAAGGCGAGAAATTGGAAGACCACAAGGGCGAACTGGAACTAGGGGGTGTAGGCAAGAAAGCATTGAGCTGCGGTTGCCTGTGTTTTTGTGCCATACCCAGAGCAGACATCTGGGAAGAGAGACCCTGAGCATATGAGCCGTACGGCGGTGCGAAATCGTCCAAGACAATGGGCGAACGAGAAGACTTGATAGATTCTAGTAGAGCCAACGAAGAATCAGCAGGCGCAGGTTGGAGCAATCTGTTCAGACTCGAACTGCCCAGCGACGTCGACGGTAGCCCCTGAGCCCTGAGCCGTTCCTGAGCAAAGAGCATGGCCCGGAGGTCAGGACTGAGGTCATGTACAAGCTCTGGAGTAGGCAACTGCTGCTGAAAAGGAGTTTGCCAAGCCGGAGGATTGCTGTGAGTTACAGGACCTGAGCGGTTTACGCTTTCGAGGCGCGTTTCCGATAATCTTCCTAGATCTATAGGCTCTGAGTGCTTCAGAATGAAGTCCGGCGGGGGCGGCAGGGAGACGGATGTCGATCCCTGGAGGTAGGGCACCGTATGGTTCCGGGTTTGGGCCTTGGTGTTCACCAAGGCTTGCGGCACTGGCGGCTTCTCGCTTGAGTTGTGGATTGGCGGTCGTGTATTGTGCGGATCAGCGGGAGACGCGAGTTTCTTAGGCACTGATCGAGGTGGGACTACGTTGGCCTGTCGAGAATTTTTGCTGGCCTCAGCGTCTAGGCCCCAAATCACCCGAGGCAAGCTCTCGGGCTCTTCGATGATGGTCCCTTCGGCGCCGCTATTGAAACATCAGAAATGCTCGTTGTCACGCCTCAGGCAATTTACGCACGATGGACAGCGCGCATAAGGTAGCGACAATGGCCCGTGAAGCGCAGGTATGGGGCGCGGCGGCGATTCAGCCCAGGCAAGCCCCAAACCTGGCGAGGGAATGTCAATTCAGCGTCGAACGATAGCGGGTATTACTTTACCTTCATCTTCGGACTCAGACGATGAGTCCTCCAGACGAGGTCGAAGAAATGCGCTAGAAAGTTGGTTACTATTGTTTGCGATTATGACGATCGAGTCTGGAGAGGAAGGTGCGGAAGACGTATAGGGCACATCAGTCGCCTGAGACTTGACACGGACACGCGTGTGTTCTTCGTTTTCAGAACCAAAGGGGTCGCCAGCGTTCGTAGAAACATCCAAGACATCCGAAGGGTCTCTGGACTTCACGGAAGGCATGGAAACCACTCTAGTTGTCTTCTTGCCTAGGATATTCTTCATGCGAAACTTGGGCGTAGCTTCAGGCAACGAGAATACCCTTGACGAAGGCTGCCGTTCACTGAGAGTGCTGGGCCGATTGGTGGATAGTTGCACTCGCTTGTATGCACGACTGGTAGTCGTCATAGACCGGTTGGCTTCGGAGTCAGTCGAGCCGAAGGATATGTCGGTAGAAGTATGACTATATGCGCTATCAAAGTGCGTTGACGAGCGGGAGTGATCAGTTGGAAGAGGGGAAGTTTCCGCCAGCAGCTCGACAACATCTTGCTGTGATGATACGACCATATGGCTCAGCGGGCTGGTAGGAGGGGATGGGCTGGATGAGTCGGTCTGCACGCCGCGTTCCGTGTATGCTTTATTGGCCGAGCGAGCGAGAGACAACATCGCGTTCAACGACGGTCTTCAGTGCGTCCGCGAGAAAGAGAGATGGTGCTGGAGATGAACATGAACGTTCTTCTCAAGACGCGAAAGAGCGGGGCTTCAATTCGCGACCAATGCGATTTCGTCACATCGTGACGAGTTTGACATCTCGACTTGATAGAACCTGACATGCCTCGGTGACGCGGTGACGCGGTGAAGATTGCGAAACCCCCAAGATCCATGCGCGCGAATTTCCTGATACACGAACATGGAAAATAGGACACTGTGAATGCCCAATACTGGTACAAAACGAGGTAGTACAAGAGCAGCACTATTTCTTGTGAAAGAAGCTGGACAATTTAGCCATACCCTTGACATTCGCCTTTTTCAACTTCTCGACGCCGTGGGACCCTTTGGCCTTCCGTTTCTTGTCGTTCCCCGCGTCCTTCAAATCCTTGCTTTCTTTGGCCTCCACTGCATTCATGTTCACCGCGGACAAGGCCATTGCTTCTTCCCTGAGACCTTTGACATATGCGTCAAGAGAGGCAAGACTACGCAAGATTAGCAGACATCAGTCGTGAGCCATCGATGCTTCCAACGGAGTGAGGAACATACTCATATGATGAGAGAAGTTTGTCGAATACTGTGCGCGGCAAGTATTGAGATAAGAGATCACACGCTGCGCGAATGCGGGCAGCTGTGCAAAATATATCAGTTACGATTGAAGTTGCCGTGGCCATTGAGTACTCGCCAGCCAAGAGCTCTTCCTTCCCGTCCTCAAACAACCCGTCTTTCGCGAGGTTACGGCTCATGGTCCTTGAGACTTCGGAGATACTTTGGTCGGACAGTCTCGAGACCTTGGAACGCAGGTAAATCTGCACCTTGTCTGGGGAATATCGAAACACGGTGATTTCAGGGGTGATATCTGGCCGAGGTATCAGTAAAGCCGACTTCACTCGCCTGCAGAAGCTGCTCACCTTTGTATTCACACACTCGACGCATGACGGCTTGCACGCAGCGTAGCGAAGACAAATATGATACATCCTCGGATGATATGAAGTCATCGCTCGCGGAGGTTGGCGGCTGGACAATCTTGGAGGCAGCTTCCTCCAGTACGTCGTCTGCAGGGCGAAAGTTGGCCGTCATTCCTTCGGCCTAACCATGATATGATGAGGTTCAGAGCGGTTCTATCCAGGAACATGGCGCACGGGTATCGTTGTTTCCAGTAAGGGTATCAGGAGAAACGCTGGGTCAATTGGCGTCATGACGAGCAGCTTCCCATCTAGTAAGCGGCCATGAGAGGGAGCTGATACGGATGCGCGGGTGGATGTACCTTCCACTACCGAGTCCTCGGTGAACCATGACCGCTTGTTGGGCGGGGAGACGGCGTGAACCTCCAGTATTGAGCTGATTTTCGAGGTTTCATGCGGAATGAATAGAGACGGGACGCCTATTGCGATCCTGAATGACTGGGTCTACTGCACGACACCATCATGGGCTGACCTGTACGGGGATGCGGAAGCCGTAAAACGCGTATATCTTGTTGAGAGCTGTTCACATCACTAGCCAGATGGCCAGATAGCGCTTGAACGAGGTCTAGTTTGAGATCGTCAGTCCGTCACCAGATTGGCCATCCTATGTGTCGGTTCACCGACCATCAGGGAGAACGCCAAAATGAATAGCCATTTGCAGTGAGGGTATTGTATAGAAACACAAGTATCGCGAGTTCTGCCGGGAGCGGTCACCAAGAGGATCGAGATATATATGAA
>CCBP010000449.1:54008-82117 GCA_000765035.1 Trametes cinnabarina
GGTGATCCTGACGGTAGGCTAGTAGTTTGAGTAGGCAGGTTCAAGCTACTGTAGCTGCTCAAGACCTCCGCACGTTAGGAACGAATTTTATTCTCCCAAGCCTTAGTGACTGTGTTAGGATGAGGAACACTCCCGACAACAGCGCCCGTAGTGACCGTGCACGCATTATCGCGGTGCATGGAGGTGCAGGATCCCATCCTTCATCAAAGGCCTCTGAAAGAGAGATCAAGCGTGCTTTACGTTCGTAGGTCTTTTGCTCTCTCTGACGTCCCGATACTGAACAATCTCTACGTAGCGCCTGCACTCGCGCCTGCACCGTCCTCGATCGGGGCGAAAGATCACTGCAAGCCGTGGTCGACGCGATCACTATCCTCGAAGACGACGAGTGTATGAACGCAGGTACGTATCTGCACTCCGTTGAGCTCGGCTTTGGAGGTCATTGATGTACCTTGACCTTGCTTAGGCTATGGTTCGAACCTAACAGTACTCGGAACTGTGGAATGCGATGCCTCCCTTATGGATGGTCACACAGGAGACTTCGGCGCTGTTGGTGCGGTCTCTGGTGAGATATCGCATTTTACAACTCACAGACTCTGGCTCATCGGATTGACAGGGGTAAAGAACCCAATCAGACTATCGCACAGTTTGTTGCAGTACTCCGGGGTCCCCGACCCAATAGGGAGAATACCGCCTCTGTTTGTCACGCCCTGCAGCTATCCAGAAATCAGCATCTAACCGCTTTCTAGGATGCTTGTATCGTTAGGTGCAGAAGAGTTCGCTCGGCCTCGGAGTATGAGATGCCCGCCCGAGTCGCTGGTCTCGTCAAGGGCGCAGCGCGAGTGGGAGAGATGGAAAGCCGCGCTGGAGGCCGCCCAGAGGTCTAATCTGCAGGGCGGTTCACAGGCACATTCGCCGCTCAATACGCGACCCTTACAAGACCGTTGGCTGTATGACAGACAAGACACGGTGGGCGCTATCGCTCTGGACGCGGAAGGTAACTTAGCGGCAGGCGTCTCCAGGTAAGCCCCAGACGGGTTGATATCGGGATTCTGCTTGACATGTCATGGCCCCAGCGGTGGACTGCTTCTCAAGAGCCCTGGGCGCATTGGCGAAGTACACCTCTGCTAATCGCACTGTTAGATGGTCCACGCTCATGTTGATGTGGTTGTAGGCTGCCCTATATGGGGCGGGATGCTGGGCAACAAAGGAAGTAGCTTGCAGCGTGTCTGGTAAGTGCAGACGCGTATGTTACACCGGGGCTGGATTGCGAACGAACAAACCAGGTGCAGGAGAACACATCGTGAGGATGTCGCTCGCGAGGACTGTCTGCGAGGCCGTGGAAGCAGCCGCAGGAGAAGACGAGGATACCCACGCCATTCTCAACAGGATTCTAGGGGAGGAATTTCGTCGTACGTACATCCAAACTGCGTGCAGCTAATCCCACTCCTCACTGCGCCGCTATCATCCAGAACTATGCCTAGCGCGGGGTGAGACATCTCCGCAGGCTGGAATTCTATTGATGGTGAAGGAGCGCAATGACGACGGAGAAGTCAAGCGTACGTGCGACACCTCGGTCTGCCGCCATCACCCTAGTGACCCGCCTGCTCCATGCCCAGCGCGTCTTTGGTGCGCCTTCACTACGGAGAGCATGGCAATTGGATACTCCTCTGGCCCCTCCTCCAAGCCCAGCGTGAGTCTTCTCGCCGATCGAGACTACCTAGAAGCGTGCTCCTCCGGCTCATCAGACCAATATGATCTCCCAGATGATGATACTGCGCCGTCCGGCGCGTTCATCCGGGGAGAGTACTTCCGTATACATCGCCGCGCTGCCGCTCAGCCATTAATTAGATGTTTTCGAGCCATTCCCCTCTCCTGCGAGTTAGAAGGGCCCTCTCTACTACTCCCGACGAAGACGTAATATGTCCGCCACGTCTCCGCACTGCAGGCAGCCCCGCCCGGTGCCTTCTCATAACCATACCTGACACCTGCTCATTATACACAGACATTCTAGGATCCTTAAATCTTGATTCGCCGCGAGTCACGGGCTCTCAGGTCCACATAACAAACGGCAGGTTGCGGTACAATCTATCATATCGCGGTCAATCGCCGTGGTACGTGTATCGCGCAGCCAACATAGTTCGGAGAGCCTCCAGAATCTCCCTCAAACTGTATCGCAATCACCGCCGGGCAGATAGTGGCAGGACGGGTTCCCAAGGCCGTACCATACCGCACTGACAGTGAGTGAGAACACCCGCACAGCGAGGTCGATGCCGCTTCTCGGCGCCCGCGTTGGAGGCTAGCTTACCCACTAGAAGCCATACAATTATCCAACCTTCCGAATATTGGGGCAGCCTTGTCCCTTCTGTCGGATTGAGGAACGGATTGATATGACAAATGACAGCCGCCTGATGGCGGTCGAACGCCGAATTTTGTGACGAGTGCAACTCCTTCGAAGTCCGGAAAAATCGACACGTTGATTAATCCGGCCGAGGGGTCGCGGGAGTTGCGGTGCCGTTGCGGTGGGCAGATGGTCGAGCTGGCGTGCCTGGAGTTGACGATGATATGGCAAGTGGGCGTGACGCATTGAGCCGCTGCAAGGTCTTGATGGGGAATTTAGTCCTGAATGACAAGGTATCGTGGTCAGACCGAGAATAATTGTAGATGGGGCGAGATGGGGCTAGAGGACTCCCACGAAGCCCGGTCTGGACGCATTCGAGATGTGGATGATGCCAAAGACTTACCGGCAGGTCGAGCAAACCGGGACCGGCTGACAGAAAACTGAGCGAAAGGAGCGCATCATGAGTTGAGACAGTCTACAGGTAGACGTCCTACATAACGTACTAGACAAGCACACAGAGCATACAAAGCCAATTTCGACTATCCGTTTGTGACAGAAACAAGCGGCTCTGAAGTCTACTCTGTCTTGCGTGGGCACCGATATCAGTTGTCGAAGAGCAGGCGGTGGCAAAAATGACATCTGAGGTCATCGTTCAGTTAGGTATCCTTACTCGAAAAACGCAGAGATCACCATCATGTACTGAAGGAGTGCGTCAGACTTTTCAACCTGCACATAAGCGCCTCCCGTGAGATGCGCCGCCTGCTGGAGGAAGACATTTTCTGCCCCAAAGATCTTGCAAACATCGATGGTGACTCTCTACAGACCCTCCCATCGTTCAGCCTCCCAGCAGCATAGCCTATGGCAAGTAGCAAGACTTACTAATTTCTGTGCCGAGAAGATGGAATTCATGATTGGGATGTATGTTGATGATTGGTCAGGGGAGACCGAAAGAACAAGGATTCTAGGGTCGACAGATGCTGCCGCGCTTTCTCCCTCTGCCGAAGGCGTCGAGGTATTGGAAGTCACCCTGTTGATGTCTACACACCAGTTAACTCGGGGGATCCGACCTGCATTGGGCTATGACTTACAACAAAGTGCCTTCGTCAAGCATCCGACAAGCCCGATAGGTGCTGTGACGAACAAGCCTCGGCATTAGTTGGGTGCCAGCAGGCGATACAAGGGACTAACCCTCTTCTTCCGCTTCACCAAATGATTCCAAACGCTCCGCTAATGAGTTCATGACTGTGGCATTCAGTGTCTTGAAGGGCCGGTATGTGTTGGGGTCGGTAGGTCCATTGTCTTGAACGACAACTTCGCCTGTAGACGAGTACAGCAATACACTACACAGAGACGGGTAGACAGTCGTGGTTATGGGCGGCCCGGCCGTGATCTCGCTTAGTGCAGAATAGCTGGGAACCGAGGTCCTGACGTACCTCTGCCCTGGTAGTGCACCGAAGACCGCCAACGTATTTTCATCTTTGCAAGCAATGTGGGCGTTAAAGAAGGCAAGCAGTTGCGATAAGAAGTTCTGGAGGGAAATCCCGGGAGGATTGATCGACTGAGCACAAAGAGCCCACTGGGTGGGCGAAAGGTCAAGGATGACGCTCAAGTGAGAGGGTTTGTCCATCGCAGGCCCAGGTAATCGGCGAAACACAGGCGTACTGTGGTATAATGCAGCCTAAGGACGCAAGGAGGACAGTATCAGCAGAGTGCGCGCATGAGCGGCATTTAGCAGTTATGAACTGGATGGAGGTCAAGAGACAAGCATAGAACGCCGCCACAAGCGCGTACCCAAGACGCGCTCACTCTACTACAGTACAAGCGCTCATTCCACGCTCTTCCCGACCACGCCCGGGTAGTACAGATCCCTTGGTATTCGAGAGCGTAAACTTGATACACAGGGGAAGAACGTGCACGACGACTGCCAGGAAAAGAGGTGTATTGAACGCCGATTACTTAAGATGCTCTGGTACATCTGCTATCCAGCCCTTTTCATGCTTAGGAAGCGGCACCACGAGTACGTCCTCGTCTTCCGGCTCGCCCATCCGCCTCCAGCACGGTCCACATATAAAATAAGGGCTCTCGCCTAATCTTACGTCTCCAACAATTGAGTATACGGCGGGTACCTTGTTGCACACCCTGCAAAGGTCTGAGAGAGGGGGGGTTATCTGCGTTGTCAGCGGGTAGCCTGACGAGGGATCAGCAGGATGTCGTAAGCTAAGAGGGCAGCGTTAGTATCGGCACCGTTCATGCACACACAGGCACTACGCACCGAATTGCCGTCAACGTAAAGAAGTGCTCGCAGCTGCCAGCATGCAGCATCCAATATGGTTCATGCAGCCGTACTGTCAAAGAAGATAGTTGAACGGCATCCATCGGCGGACCTTCGGTCAGAGCGGGCCTCTTGCTCTCTGGCAAGGACGCGGCGAGCTCAAGGATGCTCCTGCAGAGTTATCAGAATGATGACAACGCCATCTTCCGTTGATGACCTACTCGGCGTAGTGGCAGTCATCTTGAGCGTTGCCATATAGTACACCTTCAACGCACATGACAGCACTTGAGCCATCATCGACAGCCATGCCGTCTTCTCCATCGTGCTTGTATCCGGTAAGCTGACCTTCTTCATCCCGTACTTCCATCGGCAACTCCTTTGCAGGACATGGAAAGGCTTTGAAGAGATCTTCTAAGGTTTGCGACGACAGCAGAACATGCTGCGAGGATCGCGACAGTAGTCGTTGACCCCAGGTTTGCCGGTTATACACTGTCACAAATAGGACCGCATCTCTCTGTCCCCCTGAAGTCTCTCCCAGTTTCTTCTGCCAGGGAGTTAGTGAAACGGGCGAGACCGTCAGAGCAATTTGCTTACTACACTGATGAGTGTATTGTGGTCTGACTGTCGTGGTGGCCGAATGAATGAGGCGGCGTGCATAGTCAAGCTGAAATTGCAGTTCAGTCAGTAGTCCCATTGATAGTCTTGAGAGGTACTTACGGCCAGCACTTCAGCTTGATGGCCTCTAGCTTGAGCCTTAATGCCGTTACTTCTGGGTGCTCCTCAGCAGGGTCTGCAAGGGTAGTCCTCTTGCGCTTCTTCCTACTTGACGTTTCCGCAGTCTCGTAGATGGCGTGCACGGTCGCTTCGTGGGTCCTTGTGACATGACCCATTAGACGAGGATTCCTCACAGTATTGTCGAGCACTGCGCGCAAGTCGTCCACGCTATCCTTGTATCCTCTAACGTCAGCTCGTCCAATAGATGGGACACCGAATGTGGACACACCAGCACTCGGAGGCAATCCTGCTTTGCTCATCCTGAGGCAAAGAGGACCATGTCGCCTGCACGTCTGGAGGCAGCCGGGCACTAGACTGTGTGAAGAGTGGGACAGGTGAGAGGACTTCCGACCCGTCCTGCATTTCACTGGTCGACTTTACGAAACCTGACATATCGACAGGTTCGGACGGCGGTCCGATGTAGGCTTCATGCGCCTGGGCTGGTGTCAAGTTCATCTGTGTCCCAACGACGTCCGGATGCTTGGAGGCTTGATATCTGATGCTGATGACTGCAGACCGCACTGGCTGGCCCGGACCTTGCGTTGATCGAGACGGAGAGATTGTTGGCGGCGACGGTCACGGCGCAGTCCGTGCGCAAATCGACCTGACCTGCAGACCTCGACGAACAAAATTTCCTCAGTCGTAAAATGTTGTTCCGGACGTTTCAGAGGCCCTTGGCGTCGTTCCCCGTGGGGGTCGGTCGTCGAGTGCGGGGTCCGGTGGAGAGTTCCGCCCGCGAGCCGGTCGGGCGCTGTGGCGAATATAGCCGAGGTCCGACTGCACTCTGCGCCGTGTCCCCCAACCTCGACGGTCGACGTTGGACAGCGCACTCGTCTTCAGCCCATGTTGTCCTCTGCTCGTCGCTCGCTGCCCCAGACGCTGCGCTCGAGGGCTTCGCTCACCCGTGTGCCATCTGCTGCTATCTCATCTATCAGCCGATCTTCTCTCCTCGCACAATCCTCGCGTTCTGCGGCGCCTGCAGCTGTACTCAAGCCAGCATCTTTCGCCCGCAACATGTCCAGCCACGCCGAATCTGCTGTCCGCCCAGAGCCCGACAAGGTGCTGCAAGACATCGCTGACTACGTGCACAACTACAAGATCGAGTCGACTGTGGCATGGGAGACTGCGCGACTCTGCCTGATTGACACCATCGGCTGTGGGCTCGAGGCGCTCAGGTTCCCAGCTTGCTTGAACCTGCTGGGACCCGTCGTGGAAGGCACTATCGTACCGAACGGTGTGTATTCTGTGACATCTTGTCGCGTGTGCCTTCTCAACCCTCCTGCGCGCAGGCACCAAGGTCCCTGGCACGGACTTCCAGCTCGACCCTATCCGCGGCGCATTCAACATCGGCGCGGCGATCCGGTGGCTAGATTTCAACGACTGCTTCCTTGCTGCCGAGTGGGGACACCCGTCCGACAATCTCGGTGCGATTCTCGCAGTCGCAGACCATCTTGCCCGCAAGGGCGAGCCCCTGACCGTGCAAGACATCCTTGAGAGCATGATCAAGGCGCACGAGATTCAGGGTGGTCTTGCTCTGCTGAACTCGTTCAACCGTGTGGGCCTAGACCACGTTGTTCTCGTCAAGGTCGCCAGCACTGCTGTTGTCTCCAAGCTGATGTGAGTCTGGAGGCTGCAATATATCATCCTTGACACGTTTCTAATCGTGCAACCCATGCAGTGGCCTCGATCGTGCACAAACTATTGATGCCATCTCCCATGCTTGGGCCGATGGGCAGTCTCTCCGCACGTACCGTCATGCCCCCAATACTGTCTCTCGCAAGTCGTGGGCTGCTGGTGATGCCTGCTCTCGTGCAGTTCACCTCGCTTATCTTGTGAAGCGCGGCGAAAAGGGTATGCCGTCCGTTCTCACCGCCAAGACCTGGGGCTTCTACGATGTCTTGTTCAAGGTGCGTCGTCCTCGCGGATGACGCAGATCTGAAATACAGCTCATATTCTTGCTATAGGGCAAACAATTCGAGTTCCAGATGCCCTTCGGTTCATACATCATGGAGAACGTGCTCTTCAAGATCTCGTACCCTGCTGAGTTCCACGCGCAGACCGCTGTTGAGGCCGCGCACATCATCCACCAGAAGTTGAAGGAGATGGGCAAGACCAGCGACGACATCAAAAGCATCCGCATCCGCACTCAGGAGGCGGCCATGCGCATCATCAACAAGAAGGGTCCCCTCGACAACTTCGCCGACAGAGAGTGAGTGTTCCCTATCGCGCCAGTCTGTGCCGCACCTCTGACGCGCGTTTCCTATAGCCACGATATCAACTACATGGTTGCGTATCCTCTGATCTTCGGCGAGCTCACGTCGGAGTCGTACACCGACGAGGCTGCCAAGGACCCGCGCATTGACGAGCTCCGTGCTAAGATCACCTGTGTCGAGGACAGCAGGTTCAGCCGCGAGTACCACGAGCCTGACAAGCGCTCCATTGGCAATGCGCTTCTAGTTGAGCTGAACGACGGTACCGTTCTTGACGAAGTCGAGATTGAGTACCCCGTCGGCCACAAGCGTCGTCGTGAAGAAGGCACGCCGCTGCTTCTTCAAAAGTTCAAGAACCACATCAGGCCTCATTTCACGGAGGGTCGCCAGAAGAAGTAAGATCGGCCAATACCACGGCATGGACATTAGCTGATACCTAAGCACTTGTAGGATTCTGGACACCGTCAACGACGCGAACACCTTCAAGACACTGCCTGTCCACAAGTTCACTGACCTCTTCGTCAAGTCTGTCGCCTTCTAACGTGGATGTGAGTGGATTGGAGTTCCAAAACTAGTGCCGTCGAACGTGTACTTGTAAATTTAAGCATCAATACACAACATCGGTGGACAAGGTTCCCTACGAACAACGTCATGCAATGCATTGCCTTCCCGCAGAAGCCCACTCGTGCCCGTACGCCGCATGCCTCAAGTCGCTCGCCCGGGTGGTTCGGTAGCGTTCCTACTTTCCTGACTGGGGTTCTTGCAGGGCTGATCGTCGTATGACGACGGCTATCATGAAGATTTCTGACGGAGAAGCAGAGAAGCACGTCCAGAAGCCTGCCCGCACCTGTGTGTGACGTGCGCATCCACGCGGTGTCCGCGAGGTCTAGTGAAGTCGGAGTGAGCAAATATCCGCGCAAACTGCAAACCGCAGCGGCGCAGCCCCTTAGCGTCTACCCTTGTCCGCGCGAGCGCGTCCGATTGCAGAGAAGCTGCTTGCCCGCCGGGCGCGCGTCCATGATATTGTAGGCGCCGTCCGACGCCGCCGTGAGTGTGCATTGTGCGATATGCCAGGTTCGATGGGCGGCGTGCTGTAATTGTCTGACTGCTCAGCGTTGACATTGTAATAGCGGCCGTATTTGTCAGCGAGGCGTCTGACGTTGGGTCTTCCTAACATGTGTACGGTGACCTGCTCTTAGTACGTAACATCCACCTCTCGCAAGTGGACATCGATATAGTTGCTGATCCAAATCCTTCTGCCTTTGCACGCGGCTCAGATCGATCAATGAGGGTCAGCTAGTCCAACTTGCGTCGACCGCACATGCTCACGACGCTGCAACGGTCCTGAGAGGCTGCATACTGGCTGCGTGCACGCTCACAACGGCAAGGGCTCGTTTCACGCATCACTCCTCTCAATGACATCTATCCGAATCCGTTGTACGGATCACCTAGCTGCAGAGATAAACCGTCTGCTGGCGAGACATGCTCTCGGAGGTGGGCGGCTCCGCCGAAGTCGGATCAGGATTCACCCGCATGGCAGACTGCCCGCCCTGTTTAAATTGTCCCAATTTGCGAGATATCCATTGGGCAGCACCACTGAACCCAAGGCTGCCTGGTGCGGTTGGTATGACGGGGAACACTGCGAAGGGACAGTACTAGGTGGTCGTGGGGTATGATATTCCCAATGTAGCTTTTGCGACATACCAGAAGGCGTGATCATCAATCTATTTGGAGAGGATGCAGAAGGGTAGCTCTGGCACGAGAAGTTCTGAGGAAGTCCACAGAGTACACGGGCGCCAAATATGTCGCAGGGAAAGCCGCCACCTGAACTCCGGAATCTCGCTCACTCGGCGAACAGGGTCGTCCAAGTTCGAGAGAGGGAAGCGGAGCTCAATGCTGGGAACCTCGCGGGAGGGCGATTGACCGCTGAAGATTCGGCATCCTCCTGGGCGCGGAGAGACACGGCAATCGCTCGTCATGCTACCAGTTCGGGCGCTTGATACTGGGAGGGGGAGTGGGTCCTGCATCGGGTCCTGCAAGGGTCTTGCAGCATCCGCGAAGTCATCGGAGGCTCGGTGTGGCTGAGTACAATATGGGTAGTGCCGTCGTCAATTTCGCCGGCAGCACGGCGGCGTAGAATTGAAATCGATGACAGCGATGGGAGTCCTAGGCGTCGGACAGGCCAGGTGGTATCAGGCCAGAAATATCCGCAGAGAATTGACGTGGCGGTTTAAATATGGTCTTTGTTGCGACATCAGAACGTTCGTGGACCGTGCAATAGTTTGCCTTGCCTCCTATGTCGCCCTGCTGTAAGATAATCAATGTGGATGTCGTCACTCGCGGAACTCGTATACTACAGAGGAGGGCAAGTGAGGCCCATCTTCGGCGTTATTACGTCCTTCGTCGGCGGGCGAGGAGGTGAAGAGGTTCCACACGCGCAAGCAGTGCGGACGAAGCTGAGCGCCAATGGTCGAGATGATAGGGCGTTTCAACGGGCTGGGAGCCTCACAGAAATCACGTAGTGAATCAGTGATGTTCCGGGGTCTGAACCTCTGAGGATGGTCACCATGACGCACACAGCCAAGTGCTTCGCACTACGAAATCCGATGCAGGTTCACAGGGCGATGCTGAATCGTCTCCATCGAGTCAAACCCTCCCCATCGCATTTCCAACGCTCAAGAATCTTCATAGGGATGCTGAGAACACACTCATCGCCGCGAGTAGGTGTGAAGATCGCTGATCTGCCGCTACAGCAACTCAAGGGCTCACAGACCAACACGAGGTGTGTGAGCATAAAAGTCCTGAAAAATTAAAACATTGTGCACAAGACTATACCGACCCAGGCCGTGCGAGATCCGGACCTGTGGTGCCAGGTAAGTAGCGGGTTACGGTGCGTCCATCTAGCTCAGCGAGCCACAGCTTGCAGTACTGTACTATGTCTTGCAGGCCCGCCGTCGCAGATGCTGGGTGCGCACTCGAGAGACGCATTAAGTATTTGTTCGCAGATGGCAGAGTGGGGATATGACTTGCCATTGGCATGATCAGTAGGTTTGGCTGCTCCCCGAATGCGAGGGCGTCAAGCGTCGCCTACGAACGGGCGTACTTACTACTTAGCGACGAACTACGCGACGGCAGTGAGCGGGATCGGCATCTGCCGAAGCTGAAATGTCAGGCCTATGTACTTTGCGGTCAGCGAACCTCAGCGCACAGCTCTAAACTGCGCCGCCTATCGCTCTCGCCACCCAAATACTCCCGCGAAACTTCGCCGGCCATCCAATCTCAATTTCAGATACGCGACCTCGACGAGACGGGGAGCGACATCCTCAACGCGCTGCTCGCGACACTTGCCAGTGGTCCGCACGACGAGGAGAGATGGTAACAAGCAAATGCGTCCGGATGTAAAGCGGCCCAATGGCTTGTCCACCATCACTGTCAATCTGACACGTACAAGGCACCCGCCGAATTGTTCGATAGGGCCCATCGATGGTGATGCATCTGTAGCTCACTTCTAGCTCACGGTCCCGAACGTCACCGCTTCCCTGCGTCGTGGAGTACCTTGAGTACGTCTCGCCATCGACGCAACACGGCGAACAGGCCCTCATCATCACCAACAGCGTCGCTGATACGTACTTATCCGATTCTGCGCACCATAGGAAACCAAGTGAGTACTGCCAGTTAGACACAATCACCTCTCACGGTGCTGGGTGAGCATGCGGAAACCGTGCAGGTCGCCCTTCGTACGTCTCGCTCACCTAAATGTTGAACTCGGAGAGAGGCATGGCTTGGAGCCTACTGTATAAGGGCTGCAGAGGACCTTAACCGACGGTCCTCTGCATAGAAGGTAAAGTACGTCCCTCGCAATGGCAGCTCGCTTACCTTGATTGGGATTGTGTACATGGACTCGGACGGCGCGCTGGCTCACATTTGGTGGCAGGAGGCCTCAGGAGGCTAGGAGCATGTACATATCGGCATTCTCCGCAAAGCAATTGTATCTCGCCACGATCGAGGGTCGCTAACAGCTCGGGTACTTGGAGCCGTGCATGAGCGCGTGGCTTTTTGTGTTTTTCGGCCTATTGCTTCTCGGACTTGGATTACTACGGTGAGCGCGTCGCCCCATACCTGCCATACCTTGCGTCAGCCGTCCGAACAGCGAGCCCAGCATGTATGTAGCTCGTTCGAAGAATCAGGATTTACGTTACAACCACACTGGAGTTATCTGGAGACCGGCTGGCAGGGCCACCAATCGCTCACTGAGTGCGTGCGTGTCAGCATTGCCGTAATGTCCGTTGAACGGCCGCACCCGTCCAGCTTCGCGTGGAAAGATACTCGCCGGGTGGTCGCCACCATGAGGGCCCGGCGGCTCAGACTTCTCTCGCACGCTCGAAGAAGGTGGTGCGATGTGGCAATCGGTGCTTCCTACGTGAATCCCCATGACCAGCACGCTTTGGTGCAGGTCGGAGGGTCCTTGCGAATATTCAACGTACGAACGCGTTCCAATTCCGTATAGAAGAGGCTTTGTGGCGTACGGAGGCCACGAGTTGATTGAACCTTCGCAGCGTTTATTTCCACCCACTCGCCGAGAGATTTCTAATGGGAAATGGATTTCGCCGACGGCGTGCAGGCAGTGAGAATGCGGATTCATCACATACCATATTTAGTCAGGTATGTCTGGCAGATGGACTATCCCTTGATGACCCTGCATCTATGAGGTACTTAGAGATTGTGAGAGGTTCTGGTAAAATATCACTTGAATACCACGCCATCGGTGCATCAGAAGACACCAAAAAGTTTCACACAATGCCAATTGAGATTCAAGAGCCAGGGCCTTAAAAGTCCCTCGCGGAGTTCGCTCAGCGCCCACATAGGGGAAGGCACCAAAGGGCAGCCAGTCGTACCTCCTCGAGTCCGGATGTCGGCAGCAGCAGCAGTTCGGGTTACGTTGTTCGCTACTGCTTGCCACGAGCATAATGGATAGCCTGACACGCGGACATAGCGCGGCGCTAGCGATGGACCTACACCCTCATATGATAGGTCAACATAATGAAATCAGGCGTGAGCTGGGACATGTGGCAGGTGTCTGTGGTGAAATGTGCAAGAAATGATGGATATGGCCTCATGAGAACGACGAACAACGGTGGAGATAATCCTCTCTTCCTGGAGGGCACATGCCCCGGAAGTCAGAAGCACGCCCACGCCGGGCTCTATGGGATATTCCGACCTCGGGCTTCTGGTGTACGTTATGCATTTAGCTATCAATGGGAATTGCCCATGCACCCAGTGAGTTATGATCCCTGACATGTACAGGTGTGATGATGCGGAAGGTCTCACAGACGGAGAATGTTGGCGCTGGGGCAGCAGGCTCGCGGGTAGCTAGGAGCCTGCAGCAAGGCGTCGTCCCTCGAGCAATATACACGAGATCACCAGGTGTGAGAGTGCAGGCGGACTGACTCTGCGATGATATCCATTGCATGCAGTTGCTGAAGGGAAATAATAAATTCGAGCTCGTGGTGCCAGTGCGGGGGGCGCGCGAGTACGATCGGAATGACAGGCGTGTAACCCTAAATTAGGCTTCAAGCAACCTTGAGCGGCGGAAACGGATTATCCGGCTCTGGCTCTCATCCCCCAAGGGCTTGGCCGGTGTCTGCGCCGACGACGCTGATCAGCTCTATCAACCCATGGCACGACGCCGTTTCCGACGCTGGTCCTTTGGTAAGGCCTTCCAACTTTCTTTGATCGCTTTGACACGTCCTTCATGGCAGCCGGCCTCCATGTCGCACCGGGGCGCCGTCGGCGCATACGGACAACAAGGGGTGGTTGGCCGTGCGATGAGGGTAAGAGACTAGTCAAGAGGGTGTTGGAGCCGTTACCAACGGAGTTTCGGCACTGTTTCAAAGAAGGGCGACAACGCCCAAAAAGGCCGGAAAAAGGAGAATATATTCTTTAGCCGAGCGAATCCTTCCGTGACGGCGCAGGCCATGCGACTGCAACGACCAGCACAACGAGATCTCGAATCGGGGATTTCAAGCCCGATATGAGGTGATCCGCAACAACAATCAACACCTCTCTCCTTTTCTTGACACACTCTCGTGCACTTGCACCCATCCCGTTTTTAAGCCATGGACGTTCCCCACCCGTACTCTCGTCATTACGACTCTCCTCCCCAAGCGTACCCCGTCATGGCTGACAGCTTGCACTAGTGAGTCCATGCTGCCCCCATGGGTCACTGTCGCTTCTCAGAGAGCGTGTCTAATCGAAATGGCAGTACCACGACTCCTACGCATCATTATGTCCCCAACGCGTATTACGCCTCTCAGATGCACACCACCGCCGCCCACATGCATGTTGTTGCGGCCGCTCCCCCCATAAGACAACCCGACCCTGCTGCCCAGCGCAAGCGTCCCAAGTACACTCGCAGCAAGACAGGCTGCCTCACGTGCCGTGGCAAGAAGATCAAGGTCAGTTTGCCACGCGGTTGTTCAGTCAGTACTTCTCTGAACGTCGTGCAGTGCGACGAAACCAAACCTACATGCTTGCGTTGCAGCCATGGGCAACGTGAGGTAAGCGATGGCTCTCATACATGACACCCGGTCCAGGTCTGACGTGACGCGTCCAGTGCACTTGGCCAGAAGGCGTCCCGACCCGCAAGAAGCCCTCGACGAAGCGCGAACCTGCATCCCCTGTAGACGGTATGGAAACACGTCCGTCGACTGCTGGTTCGTCAGGTATATCCGAGGCTGCGACTCCACCCACCCGTGGGCCTTCCTCTCCGAAACGGGAGCCCGTCGAACTCAACATCCCGCCTATGGTTTCTCGTCGCCACAGGTACGTTCAAAGCGCTAGATTTTGCGCGCATGCAATAACTGATGTACGTCATCAACAGTGAACCTAATGTGAACGTCCCCGTCGTCATGAATGATGGCCGCCGCCCTGCGTACGTTTTATGGATCGGTCTAACAGACGCTCGACATATTGACTCCGATATGTTACAGTGTGCCGCCTGTTTCTGCCTCATCTCATGGATACCCTATGCACTCCAATAATACCCATGCTCTCCCTGCTATCCCGGAGCTCGCTTCATCTTATACCAGCCAACCGCACTACGTTCAAAGCTACACTTCTACACACCACAACCACCACCAACACCACCCGCAACATCATCAGCCCCAGCACCACCACCAACAGCACCACCAGCACCAGCATCACTACTCCCAGTCTCAGTCTGCTCCCCTGCCTCGTATAGTTTCACACCAAGATGCTCCTCATGTGCGCGGTGCGGACAGCGCTTCCCCTCAGTCGCAATGGTCGTCGCCTCAACTCTTGACGCCGGTGGACGCTATCGAGCCATACGTGAGTTTGACCACTCGTACGCCAAGGTATTGTTTGACTGACGTGCCGGGTCGTACTGTCAGTTCCCAACGCATCAGGAGAGAACCCTGGTGGGGTCTTCTTCGCATACTACGCATCACGTTAGATATCAATGAATGAGTGTTTTGTTTCTAAAGATCCATCATTACTGCAACAACGCCTTGAGGATTATAATAGCTTTCCCGTCTGAGAATCCAGTCTTGGCCGCTAACCTTCAAATTTTTGTTCGATGGGGTGCGAGGCGTGGACTCGGCTGTGGAATCTCTGCAGTCTGCCCTGCTGGGTGTGGCCGCGGTGCACCAGTCGTTCTGTTATCCCGCAATGGTCTTACACAGCACGCGTCCGAAGAGGCTCTCCGAGTTGCAGAGTCATTTCGCGCCAAGTCTGAACACCTCTTAATGTCAGCATCCAGTACGCCTGAAGGATGCCGCAACGACGCCACCTTGGCTGTAGCCGTCAACATCGCCCTCATAGACGTGAGTACCATTGTTCGGCTTTGCTGTAGTGTATATACCAATTGCGATCGTTGCATTCCCCAGATATTCTCTTCTGGACGTCGTTGGTCCAAGAGCTCAGCGTTCGCGAAGACCCTGGCCTTCTCCTCGCCCGCACCAAAGGGGACAAGTCGCACACCGTTACCGGCGTATCTCGGGCAAGATTATTCCTGGAGATCCTCGCCATCTATGAGCTCTTTGGTAATGCATTTCATGATACGTTCGCCTTGTCATTCATCTTCTAATGCCGCTCGACAGGATGCCTAGCTAGGGGACAGGCGCCCAGCCTGCTCAGCATTGACTGTTGGTGGTACGTTGTCTTTGCAAGCATTGCAAGCATTGCAAGCGTTGCTCCAGGCGCGCTGACGAGACGCTTCCAGGTTGACGAAGACAAACGCTGAAGATACCGTCTTGTACAGCGACAAAGTGATCGGCATGTCTAGGGAATTTCTTTTGATCCTTGCAAAGGTGAGGGTTTAGAGGAGCCGCCGTCACAATGAACGGGCCTTTAACCCACGTCGTTTGAGTCGCGACACTCGTATCAAGGGTTCTCAGTCCGCCGTCGGCGACAATAGTGGAAGTGTCAGAGGACGCGACCCTGTTGATCGACCTGGAGTCCCAAGTGCGGGAAGCCCAAGCATTGTACAACACCCTGGAAACTGGCGGAGCGCCGGTGCTGTACTCCATCAGCGAGTGCAAGCTGGCAACTGCGTCTATCAACACGTAGCGCAGGTCAGTGCTTCCCAAACGTCCGCGGCGACAGAGATGAAAGATGTCCCGTCGGCACATAGATCATCCTCTTGAGGGATATGTTCAAAGTGCCGCCGAGCGATGTGCTCGTGCAAGGTCACGCTTCCTCTATTTTAACCCTATGTTTTGAGTGCGGACAGAGTGGTATGGGTTTCGAGTGAGTACCTTCATCATCACAGTCGTGCTTGGAACATTAGCTTTCTTCGGCCTTTTCGACTCACCCCGCCTTCCAGTGTGACCTGGCCTGTCGTTATCGCGGGGTCGCAGCTTTACGGTGCAGATCGACCACGAGTCCTGTCAATCTTCGAGCTGTTCAGGTATGAAACAAGTCCACTCTGTCACCATCATTCTACCGTTGAACCTGACCCCTGGTTTTCGCTGCTTCGGTCCGATCATTCAATTGTCCAGGAAGCAATGTGAGCGCTTGTCCTACATTAGCCAGCCTCTTTTGGCCACTCACGTATATCGATGATTTATTCACAGGTTGCTACAAGATAGAAACTTCTGAGTCCATCGTCTTGCAGGTGAGGATTTTGCATGTTGTGCATGTTGCACATCATCTGGTGTTTGACGTATAGCTAACGTTCTGCCGTGACTCAGGTTTGGCAACGCTTGAACGCGAAACATCCTCGAGCGGACTGGCGCTCAGTGATGCAGGATAACGACGTCGATGTTCTCATCCTATAATATTCTTCCTCCCTCGTGTCCTCGCAATCGATGACTGTATGGGCAGCTTGTGTAAGTTAGATCGAAGAGCACTTGTGGCGTTGACTCTACGGCAACTAGTACTAGATTGGTGATTCACTCTCTGCCAGCCCATGGTCCCGGGCGACCCCCAGTGCTAAGCCCAGGCTCTAGACATCCGCAGGCCACAGCGTAGGACGTAAAAGTGTGGCTTCCTTTCAGAACATCTTCGCACACGAGGTCGCGGCGAGGTGCGTTGTTCGTCCAGGAACTTCGGGACTGCTCACTCTGCGGAATGATGCCCAGTAGTAGTAGCGTTTTCTGTGACTTGCTCCGCCACGCGTCATCCGTTCTCCCCCACTGCAAGCGCCGTCAGTTGAGCGGAGACGTCTGCTGCTTTGGATTCTCCGACGACAGATTTGTCGCTCATCACCTTGCGTCGCCGTACATTCCCATCGCCCGGCGACCTTTCTCATCTATCCCTTAAGTGGGACGGCGCGGAACTTGCACTCTGGGCGGCAGGCAAACCTTCGGAAACATCAGAGTGCGGCGGCGGCGGCGGGCGTTTGCGCTCGTCCGCCTGTTCCGATGAGTTTCTATCAGGCTACCTGAGTAAAGTCCAACAGTGGTTCTGGACCTCTGGTGCGCGACGTCCCTTCGAAACGCGTCAAAACCCAAGCCTGCCCGGGGCGTCCAGTTTGGTTGGGCATAGTGGCTCTCAGAGTACTGGCAGTCTGGGTGGTTCGCATGAGAACCCCAGCATCATAGCGCCGAGAAACTTGCGTAACGCGGTAAGTCTCCAGCGTTCGCCCTCTCACGGGCAGGAGGTTCCATGCCTTCCTCGTTCGTGGCGTCGTCGTCTCCGCTGTCGATGTGGTACCCCAGTTGCAGTGGTTACAACGTCGAGGGAGTGGCCTGTTCGGAAGCGGCCATGACGAAGTAATTACGGATGAGCCTCTCAGGTCCAACAGTTCCGCAGTTTAAGAGCTGTCGCCAGATGTCGCATCGAATCCCATGACCAGGGAATCGAAGGGGAGACTCGCACTAGAAGGCAAGTCTCCCATGCTCTATTGACCGAAGATGGGTATCGCTTTCTTCCAGGGCAGGCACGATACTCGGAGCCTATTCGAAGGTGCGATAACAACATCACGGCTTCGATGAACACTAAAAGCTTGCCATAGCGAGGGCAGTATAGACCACAGCGGGTTCTCAAGGGCGACACCCGCCTGTTCCACTTGTCTACATAGCATAAGCGAATTACAGGTTCGACTGCCGCGTCGTCGGGAGCAGCACAGCGCACGCCGCCTCGCTTGAACGAACGATCTGCCATAGAAACTCAATAGAAGCTTGCCGAGGCCGCATAGTACCCGGTGACATCGGCGGGGACACTGCAGCTCCAGGGCGCGACCGGATAAGGAGCCAATGGTTTGCAAGGGTGGAGACCGAGACGATAAGCAGCGCTGCCAAATAGCTTCTGACTTCCGACATTGGCATGCTGCTGGGACTGTTTTCCTGGGAAACTTGCGTCCCTGACGGCACGATTGTAGGTGTCATGGTTTGACAACCCGCTGGTCGCCATGATCCTGGGAGGAACGTGCCCATAGACTTGCGCAGTGTGCTCGGTGGACAGAGAGGACAACCCGCAGTGTGCTGGGTGGACAGAGAGGACAAGCCGAGCCGCAAGTTTGCCATGTGAGTACGGCATGATTGGTCCTATGCATTCAGGGAAGTACCTATTTTTCTAGTGCTGGCAGAAGGAGATCAAGCACGTTATTCGGCAATTGACCGCCTGGGCCTCCGAGAGACTTGAGAGATATCATGGACATAGGAAGGTTCACAACAGTCAGGTTGTCACCTATAGTACCCTGTGAGGACGGAATATTGGACCCCATTACCGGCAGGTGGCGGCAGTGATGAATGCCATCAAAACCCACCGAGTCACGATGAAGTGCGAACGCCTTCCTGATGAACGAAAGCCAGATCGTGCAGGAGTCCATGTGTGAGCAGTTAGCAGAGTCGGCATTGGAGTTGCTGCAAAACGGCCTGGAAGCGTGGTGGCGCAACTGCATCTCTTACTGCTGGTTGCACGGCGCTTGTCGTTGGGCGCGAAACGCGATTTATGGAAACCCCCGCTTGCGCTCCGCTTGTCTCCGCTCAGAACAGCGATATACATATCTCTCAAATCTCATCGAATCTGCTTAATTCTTTCAATTATGAACTTGCCTAGTATTCCCGCAGGGCACGGTACCACTCTTGTTCCGCTTCATCTGGTTGTCGAAATTCGCTCTCTCGGGACCTACCAGAAACCTATCCGATACCAGGACAGCAACGGTTCGTTAACGGGCTGAGCACTGCACTGTGTATGCGTCAGAACGAGTACAAAGGAGGTTGGCCGAGGGCATGGGATACTGTGCGGGCTCAAACGTGAGTATTAACTCAGGCTACGTGCATTAGAGTAGACAGTCGGAATCGCTGCAGAACACTCCCATGATATTGTACATGTTGTACCTCCTGTAACATCACACTGTCTATTTCATGCTCTCAAAATACACCGAAGGAATACTTGAGAACAAACTGTACTGTCGAATACCCCACGGATCTTGCACAATTTGCGTTCTGGTCTTGTGAGGTCTTGTGTAGGCGTGTGAGAGGGCGAATTAGGGAATGTTGGCTCAATCACGCAAGATTGGTGCCGTGCCCTGCGGGCGGACGAGGCAAATTCAGAAATGAAAGAACCAAGCAACTTCCGGTGAGATTTGAGAGAGATTTCGCTGTTCTGCGTGGAAAGGGAGCAGGCAAGCGGGCGTTTCCAAAAATTGCGTTTCGCGCCCAACGACAAGCGCCATGCAACCAGCATCATCACTTCCTCGATAATTCGTACGATTTCAGGGCACGAGTTGTGTTGAAGCTTACCTGCCGGTGGAATGGAGGTGTACGCTTGCCTGTTCGTATAGACACCAGCTTGCCTGCCGGACATGCAGCTGGGCCGGCAGATGCTGCGTCACCGAAAAGTAGTCTACATTGACTCACAGGGCGATTCCTTTGCCCTGAGGGGAGGCGCGAAAGGCTACCTGAACGAAGAGCCACATGCGCGACCGACGCGTTCACTTAGTTCGGATGGATTCTCAGTATGTAACCTGGAGGAGCGACCGCACGATCGGGAGCCTTGATAATGCCTTGATTCTTCCAGAATAACCAGTGCCTGCGGATGTCGAGTCGGCTGCGAAACGCTCGGCTGTACGTACTGACCAGCGAAGTGTCCAGCAAGGCCGTTGCAAGGAGTGTGTACGGGGCAGGGAACAGCGTCACTGTCGCAGGATTCAGATATTTTCACTACTGGTCCTGGTGCAATACCCTCTCACCGCTGCTGCTCCGCTTCTGGTCGCCATGCCGGAGTATATTCTGTTCTCTGCTCTCGTATCATCTGTGGCAAAATCGCCTCGACCTCCGATAGACCTATTATCCCCTACGGGATACACGTACATACGGACGACATGCGAACACGCTGCAAGGACGAGGGGCAGCGCCCACGGGTTCAGCACCAACCCTGAGTGCGAGCGAGGAGCGTATCAGTCGCCTCCAGCGTGCGCGCAGAGCAGTCGTCACCAGCCCCTTCGTGCGTGCCGGTCGATGGGAAGATGCATTTGGGCCATACTCGCACAAATATAGTGAGAGGTGCCAAGTGGTAGCATGACGCACTCCAGCGCCGGGACCGTCGCGATCGATTGCTGTACACGTCTTCAAAAGTACACTTTAAGGCGATCCCGGTAGACGGTAGAGGTAGCTTGACCCAGAGGCACTGGGCTGCCGGGGCACAGAGCACCGTTCCAGCGGGGTCTGGGACCGAGTCTCAGACGAGCGGATGTGATGTAGAGGTACCGCAGCCAGCGATTTCGCAATCGGTATTGGCCGCCTCGGCCCACTTGTCCTGCGGTAGGTACCAGCGCTATCCGCATAGGTCCAATATGAAGGTACGAAGGCAGAGAGCCTGAGCCATCCTCAAGGGGCAGGTCCTCTCCAAAGTCACCAGAGTCAAAGTTCAGATCTGATGCAGACCGGACGAACGGCAGAGACACAGAGAGAATGAAGTCCAGCTCACGCTCGACGCATGTGCCGACGTCATACGCACCTCGCTGAGACAGCGCGCGGGAGCGGCCGCGCACCCTATCCACTCGTGGTCACCGCATGAGGGAAGGCGCGCGGAGGGGTCGGGCGTGCGTGTGTGTATGCGGATTCATTGCGGGTCGCAGGAGTCGACGGCGTCGGAGCGCTGCGGGCGGGGGCGGCGCTGAGCGTGACCGTCAAGCAATGTATGGGTCGAGGGATCACCGCAGTCATCTTACGTAGACAAATAGATGTCGACGCCTTCGCGTTGAGTTAGAACGTCGAGCATGCCGCGGACGACGGCGAAATGAGACTGAGTCGGGCGCACGACGCGGCCGGATGCGCCGCCCGCTACGGAGAGATCCAAAAGTCGAGTATACTGATGGTCTGCTCCGCGCGGTGACGCGGCGACACCAAGATGGATGCCCGATGCAGACGACGGCGCGTTGGACTTGCAAGATATGTCGAGTCCGTGATCATGTTGTCGGACTTGTAGGTGGGTAAACGCAGTGTTGAGCAGGTCGTCGAGCTCAGTTCCCTCGGTCCTCTCTGTCAATGCCACACAGCTGACTGTCCCACTTGCGCATGACATTGACTAGGAAGGCGACGAACCGTCACAACAGCACCACCTCTTGCACCGTCCAGTACGACCCACGGCTTGTGCGATGACGGTCGGAGATCTTGGGATAATATGCACCCGTGCCACGGCACCAGTACCGTCAGCAGAGACACAGCAGGAAGTCTGTTGCCCGTCAAGGGTCAACGAAGATACGCAGCATCGAAGCAGCACCCATGCCGCGATAGAGGCCTCGGCTGCTTCGATCGCAAAAGGCTTGCAAGCGATTCGAAATGAACCACTCGTCTCCGGCGTCCTGCAGAACATCCGGGCCATGGAGCTTTTAATAGAGGAGATGGAGGATAGAATGACTCAGCGCGGCGGTGGCCCGACAAGTGTCGAGACGCGATCGACTGGCACGCGGCTCGTCTTTGCTCCGTCTTGCGACGGCTGGGGCGTGTGTCGAGTTCATGTCTATGCGCAAACCGCGGTCGTAGATACCTGCTCGATCGGGTGAATTGTACCACCTGCCGTTCACCAACGACCTCGCGTGAGCACGTGAAGAAGCGGACCACATATTAACTTACGTTTGCGAGCCGAATCTGCGTCCAATGCTCAGAGTTGCACGAATCTTCGAGCGATCACGGATGCCCGCGGGTCTGCCCTTCCCCGAGTGCCGGACACGAACTAAGCACTGCTGGCACGGACTCGTAACTCCATGGATCATCGTCCCGTCAACGAGCATTCGAGTACATCAACAAACAGGCACTAATCATGTCAAAGCTAGCACCGGCGGTACCGCACGGTGCCCGAGTTCATACGTCCATACGCCGGGTCGCGTCCAGGCGCACGTCGCGCACGCCGTTCGGACGGCAGCAGCAGTTTGCATCTTGTCTTGTACGATATGCCGTCGGAAGTGAGGCCTCCAGACGTCTGCTCCACCGGTCCAGTCACCGACCCGGCCACACCCCGGGCGAAAATCATACAAGGGGTTACAATGGAACGCAACAGCTTGACACATCGTTCCCACTGCAACAGCGGGCTTCGGATACAGCAGTACTTGGCGCCCTGTCAGACGCCTGGGCGAGGTCCGTTGGAGCTTCGAAAATCCGGACTGTCCATATATACCATCTTGCACGGACTCACGGAGGCGTGCTGGAACCGGATTGCGGTAGCTAGCGCTACATCCAACCGCTGTGATAACCGCGCAAGTCGCATTCGGCGTGATAGAAAGGAACAGGCCTCGAGCGCCCCGTCGAGTGCACTCCACAGCACTCATACAGCGCATTAAGCGCGCCGGCGACCCATCCTGATCCCGCTCCCAACTTGCCCGACTCTGGGCCGGTGCAAACCGCACCGCCGCAGTGAGACAGACGGAAGGCAGGTGAAGCATCGATAGAGTGTCCCACTGTAGCTGGCACACAACAAGGACGCCACGACGTCCGCAACGGCGCCCCGCGTGCGCGCCACGCGCACTCAGAATCAGAATCCCCAGAGACCCATCTGACCAGACGAGTGTGATGATGTATACAACCTTCAGCCTTCGGAAGCGCGACCGTGCCGCACCCATGCACCCACATATCTTTGATGGACGCGCCCTCAAGCGCGCGCAGGCACGCCGCACGCCGCACGACACATGGTGCACGCCCGCACGATACGAGTCACGTCTTCTTGGATCTTCGGGCGGGTTCACGGGTGAGATTTCAGAGTGCTGGGCTGAGGCGAGGTACGATCGGTGACTGGAGATGCGTGCGTGTGGGAGGGTACGTATACGTGGGAGCCCGGGGCCTGACCGATGAAGCTTAAGCCTGAGCAGCGCAGACAGCGGTCGCCTTCCTTTTTCCAGGGCACCGTGACATATCCAGCGACCGGTCCCAAATATGTGCGAGGCGAGGCGAGGCGCCGGATGGGAAGGACAGGTGAGCGGGTGCGCTGGACGACGCAGCGCGGCGAAAGTCGCACGGTGCTCTTGGCATGACACCGCGCAGTGGCAGATAGATAGCACGAACCTAGGACGCGGCCGCATTGGGCTTGCAGGGGGGGTGTCATCTGCGCAACCAGCGGTGCCGGGCAGAGCGCGGTCCAGTGCTGCTAGGTCCCGTGGGTTCAGCCCGATAGACTGTGATCAGAAAACGACGGGCCTTGGTATACGGGAACGCGGCATTTGGCACGGTGTGGCGCCATAGATGGATATTTTCCCGCATGGCGTGCTCGAGAACCGAGGGCGTTCATGATGAACGTAGCACGACAAGAAGTGGGGAAGCGAGATCTTCCTCGTGTTGAGCTCCTCGTATTTGAGTAGAAGCCGATCGGTAATTGGGTACGAGGCGATGGATAGTAGGGATGGATGGCATGAATGGGAAAGCTGAGCGATGATAGAGCGAGGATGGAGATCCTACGGAAACGGTTGCGAACGTCGCGGTAGCAATACTGCTGGCCCAAAGCACAACAGGCCTTGAGCGATCGTCGTGGAACTGCGGTACACACAATAGAAGAGCAGTGACGGGAGTACAACGGCAGATCGCAACAGGCCTGAGAAGTGTGCAACGGTAGGAAGGCCGGCTGAGTGAGGCCGCAAAGAGAACCCAGGCTAACGAAGCGGCGCGGGAAGCTGTCGACGCCTGGCATGCATATTATTGTGAACACGTACAGCACGCAGTCGTCGATAACCGGGGCAGGCGGCATGTGGAATGGCTGAAATGCAACGCAAAGACGGATGACGAGGAGAGCATTAACGAGGGGACCTACGCGCTTGCGTCGAAATGAACCAGTCAGGAGCGGATGTGAGCGTTGGAAGTGACGGCTTTGAATGGTCGCCGAGAAGGGTGGGTATGTGATGAGAAAGCGATGGTTGGCCTGCGGATGGTCATGCCAGTCAGACTGAGATTGATACAGGGAGAGGTGCTGATGACGCAGTGGAGGAGAGCCGCGGGGAAACAATGCAAAGAGCGATGAGGGGGCGTGACAAGCCGCGACTGGTGTTGAGAGGATCAAGACTTGGGCTCTCGGAATCGAAGGATGGAGTCATGTGGAGAGAATTGCAGGTGAGTCGCAGAAAGGGCGATGATAAAGGTCGCGGGCATAGCGGGTGTCGCAGAACCGACCGTGAAGACCGTGCGCAGTCAAAGGGTGAGCGGGCAAGGGCGACGAGGGCAAGCATAGCCTGGGGTCGGATGAGAGGGCTCAGAGGGACTGGCAGTGGGAGGAGTAAAGCCGGTGACTCGGGACGCGGGCGTCTAGCGAATGGAGTGTGCCATGACTCTGCTCACGTCTTGCAGCTGACTTGACTCCTCCTCGCCTTATAACGTCCTCCTCCTCCTCCTCCCGCCCCCCTATCGCTCCCGCCCCAGTGCTCGCTCCGTCCACCGTCGCCGCCCGCCCTCTCTCCTCATCGTCTCGCTCAACATCCCAAGCAACCGCTTGAGCCCGTGCCCTCCAAGCCTACGTGCTCCAATCTCGGATCGTCCCTAGTCTCCGACTTCGGACTATCCGCCCTCACGCCAAACGACCGAAATGTGTTCTATGTGCATCGCCAGATACCCCTCCCCGTCCGGCCTCCTGCTCTCCTCGTCTCTCCTCGTCGCTCCTTTTGATATCTATATCGCAAAGTCCTCACTCCTTCTTGCCCATGCCATCTCTATCTGATTCTTAATTCCCAACCGAGGTCTCTGGCTTATCACGAACCCCCGCTCCGTCTATGGTCCCGACAATGAATCTCCATGCTGTTTCTCACTCTCTTCCCCATCGCGGTCCTGGCGCAACTTCTCGTGCCAGGGCCCGCTGGCAACCCTATGCTTCCAATATCGGCCTTTCAACAGTCCAAAGACCTTCTCCCTCTCCTGCTGTTCAACTTCACACCCCTGCTTCTTCCATCT
The DNA here is from genome assembly GCA_000765035.1 of Trametes cinnabarina. Lineage (NCBI taxonomy): Eukaryota > Fungi > Basidiomycota > Agaricomycetes > Polyporales > Polyporaceae > Trametes > Trametes cinnabarina. The sequence goes on from CCBP010000449.1 coordinate 79,431, forward strand.
CCTCTGCGACTCCTCTCTCCACTCATGTACTTCCCCTCTCCGACCTCGACCGTCTTCGTGCCCTTGCTCTTCAAGCTTCCCCGGCGAGTACCGTGCGAGATGCACAAAAATCCAAATACGCCGCCAAACTTGTCGGTGAGTCTGATTGCTTCCCTCTTCACACAGGCACGACTGCTCCCATGCGTGTCCACCCGCCGTACTTTCTTTTTTTGGTCGCTATATGCCGGGCCTTCCGGTGCCTCGGTGCCCTCGGAAGGCCTGGCAGGATCTTCCCCCGGGTGGCCGCGCCGCAGTCGCAACCCCGTCAGTTGTGGTGGCCCTCATGCTCATCTCACGCCGCCTGCTTCCAGATCAAGCGGTCAAATCCCTCTGCGAAACCTGGCACCCAGACAGCATTCCGACCGTGTTCACTGCATGCGGACGCGAGTCACTATGTGCGCAGCCCGAACCGCCCACCGCCCACTCTCAGCCTCCCCCTTCTCCCTCTGTGATGACCGCCGGGTTATCGAAGCTATTCGCCGCTCGAAACACACAGCTGCCGTCACCCGTCTCTCCCACGACCCGTCCCTCACCTTCCCCGCCGGTCGACGGGTGCGAGTCATACCCACAAGCGCCCGAAAGCTCCAGGGGCAGCAACCTTATTCCGATCAGAGGATTCGTGCATGAAGTGCTTCGCCGCTCTCGGACCTCAACGGGCGTTTTGCAGACTGCGCTCTGTTACCTTGAAGCGGTGCGTAGCAAGGTCCCGGAAATGCTCCGAAAGGAGAAGGCAAATCCGACTTCGGAATACGGTGTGGAATCGGATGCGGAACCTAGGATCGTGCAAGGTCTTCCCGGAGAGGAGGACTTCTGCGAAGTGTCTGCCGACGGTATAGCCTCCGGATGCCGGGACACAATCGCAGGACCCGCCTTGGACACTGTGCGCATCAACGAGCAGCGTGCTACCGAGGCCCGCGCTGAGGCGGCTCCCCGACCTTCCGCATCTCGCACAAAGGAACAAGACAACCTACCTCCTCTCCCTCCTCTCCCCTCTCCGCTCTGCTGCCCACGTCGGACCTTTCTCGCCTGCTTGATCCTTGCCTCCAAGTTCATGCAAGATCGCTCCTATTCTAACCGTGCTTGGGCGAAACTGGCCGGACTCCCTCCTCGCGAGATCGGCCGCTGCGAGCGCGCAGTCGGCGAAGCTCTCGAGTGGCGTCTTTGGGTCGGCAAGCTTCCTACATCCCCTGCGTCCCCGGCGTCGTCTGGCATGCGTTCTTTCGGGCGCACCAAGAGTGATGGCGACTTGCTTGCTGGGTCTACCGGTACTTATGCCTCGGGCTCTGCTGCGGCGCGGGCTCCGCCGACTGCGGGCATTGGCGCTCAGAGTTGGATTTCCTCGACGTCGCAATCTTGGGCAGGCATACCTGCCCCCATGGATTCCTCGAAGCTCATGCGTACGCTCCAGCGCAGTGCGACCGTCCCAGCTCTCGCGTCGAGCGCTGTCGCTGCGCCTGCGGATGTTTTTCTGACGTCGACGAGCCAGCTTGATGGCTATGGGTATACTGGTGGCGAATTGGCCCCTGGGTTGTCAGCATTCACCATGGAGGTGGATGCGTCGACCGAGGTGTCGCCGTCCCTGTCTACGCCCACGCTGTCCTACTCGCCGATGTCATGCTCCTCTTCATCGTCCGACGGCTCCGAGGAGCGCACCATCCAAATGTCGATGATCGTCGACCTCCCCACCCCCTCCCTCTCTTACAACACGGCTGGTCCATCCTCCAACGGACCTTGGGTTGCAAGCTCGTCCGCCTACACACCGGCGGATCCGGCTAACCCTCACGCGTCCACCCATGTTCTCGGCTCTCTCGATCGGTACTATAACCACTCCCAACCCATGTATGACGAAGCTGGCGCGGCAGCGGAGAGCGCGGAGCAGACGGCCGTTGGCCCTACGCTCGCGCCGCTCAACGCTGCACATGCGAAGGAGCGCTCCACCGCGCTGCCCTCGTTTGCAGAAGCTTTCTCGGGACGCTGTCCTGGCATGCTTGGTTACGGGACTCGGTAACGCGCGCCTCCTGTCCCTTTGGTCCCCTATGGGGAAAGGGGGGAGAGGGGGATTGCGCCCTAATATCTGGCTCGGATTTTTCTTCTTTCTCTCTCTCTCTGTTCCTCACTCGCCTGTCGTCTCGGCTCTCTGTTCCCTGTCGTATCCGCGTGTGTGGCCGTGTCGCTTTTCTAAGTATCTTGTTCTGTCCTCGGTGTATCATCCCCATACATACATACATACATATATCACAACACACACATCCATTGTCGTTCACGACCTCTCTGCGTCGCTTTCGGGCGCGACCGCCCGGGCCCGGCGTGGTGGTCGTTCTTGTGGACGTCGGCTCGTGATACCGTCAGTGATCTCACCCCTTCCTCTTCACCCTGCCGTCGGGATTTTTCATGTTCAACTTCATTCTCCCGCTGCCGAGTTTTGCGGTAGCCCCTTGGCGACGCGTTGTGTCTTGGTCCGGAGCAGACAATGTACTACCCGTGCATGCATCCCCGTGTACATAGATATGATGTTGGCATCGTCTTCTATGCAGCGCGGCATATGCGTATATACACCCCCTACCACCGGTACTACCCTACCACCCCTACCCATCCACCCACCCCACCGTGCCCACTCCACCACCTACATTCGCGTTCGCAGTGTAGAT